>JBAMIE010205969.1:0-10672 GCA_037177295.1 Kaempferia parviflora
AGAGCAGCTTTTTTCCTCACGTAACGTGAGTGGGACACGGGGACAGAGAGAGGCGCGGGACAGAGGATCCGAACTACTCTGGCTAAGGTACACTTGAAAGGCATTGAGTTGTCATTTAAGTGCTCATAATTTAATTCCTAATTATAACGTATTTATAATTTTTTTTAATAAGGATGTATAATTAAGAAATATTGAGTTTCTAAACGCTTTACACTAGTATTTTTTTTTGATGTATACGTATAGTTAGTGAAATAGTTAGTGAAAAACTTGTAGAGAACCGATTGACCAAAACTACACAACCTGATTAATTATTTATTTTAATATTATTTATTTTTTTAAAAAAAAAGCTCTTTCATTATAAATTTGTAAGTTGGCGGATGTTGAGATTTCATGGACTAATTTTTAATTAATTTAATTTTTCCGTAGTATTTTTATGGGGCGACATTGGCCAAGCGGAGTCGTCTGCGGAGCAGAGTAATTGCCGCACGTTCCGATTCTGCGAACGACCTCGATCGGAAACAGCGGCGGCGGTGTCGCCGGTGTTTTCTTTTGTTGTCGTTGCTGTTTGCTTCCGTGATCCAGCGGACGATCGGCGATGTTTTCTGCGATCCCGCCGTGGATCGTCTCGCGATCGTGCTCGCCGTCGTCGCTCGTGCTGCAACCATCGCAGTCAACGACGGCGGCGGACTTCTTCCGATGGCTCGGGGTGTTGTTCCTCTCACCTTGTCCTCAGCGCGTGCTCTTCGGGGCCGTCGACGCCGCCTTCCTCCTCGTTTTGGTTGTTTTTTCCGTGCAGAAGTTGTGGTCTCGGTTCGGCCGGCGACGTGGGGACGGCGCCGGACAGGAGGACGCTAGGAAGCCCTTGCTTTCCGAGGAGTCGCGCCGCGTGGTGGTTAAAACCGGCTTGGGGTTCCAACTCGCCCTCGGCGTCTCCGTCATCCTCGCCGCCAGCTACGCCGCGCTTCTCGCCTTCGCGCTCGCGCTTCTTCCGCGGTCCCGGTGGCTGGCGGCCGAGTCGGTCTTCCTGCTTCTCCAGTTCCTCTCCCACCTCGCCGCCGCCGCACTCGTCGCCCATGAAAAGAAGTTCCGGGCGGCCGCTCACCCTGCGACGCTCCGCATCTTCTGGGCCGCGACCTTCCTCCTCTCCGCTCTTTTCGCTTCTTCCGCCGGACTACGGATTGCCGGCGGCGCGGCGATTCCCGTCGACGACGTGGTCTCCTTCGTTGCTCTGGCGGCCGCCGTTCCGCTGCTCGTCTTCGCGATCTCAGGGTCGACCGGGGTGTATGTCGAGGATGCTTCAACGGCGGATGGATCGTCGTCGTCGTTGTCAGCGGCGGCGGCGGCAGGGGAGGAGAATACCAACGTAACGCCATACGCCACGGCCTCCTTTCTCTCCCAGCTGACGTGGGCTTGGATGAACCCGTTGATTAACAAGGGGTATCGCTCGGCGCTCAACCTCTCCGACGTGCCGACGTTGTCGCCGGAGCACCGGGCTGAGCGCATGTACCAACTGTTCAATTCGAATTGGCCGGTCGGCGCGACCCGGTCGGACAACCCGGTCCGGACCACCCTTCTCCGATGCTTTTGGCCGCGCCTGCTCCTCACCGCCAGTCTCGCCATCGTCCGCCTCTTCGTGATGTACGTCGGCCCCAGCCTCATCCAGCGTTTCGTTGACTTCACCTCCGGCCAGGGCTCCTCTGCATACGAGGGCTACTACCTCTGCGCCATTCTTCTAGCGGCCAAGTTCGTGGAGGTGCTCTGCTCGCACCAATACAACTTCCAGTCGCAGAAGATGGGTATGCTAATCCGCTCCACCCTCATCACCTCCCTCTACCGCAAGGGCCTCCGCCTCTCCTGCTCCGCCCGCCAGTCCCATGGCGTCGGCATGATCGTCAACTACATGGCCGTCGACGCTCAGCAACTCTCCGACATGATGCTTCAAATCCACTACATCTGGCTCATGCCCCTCCAAGTAGGCGCCGCGCTCAGCCTCCTCTCGATCTACTTCGGCCCCTCCGTCGTCTCCGCCGTCATCGGTCTCGCCGCCATCATCGTCTTCGTCCTCTTCGGCACCCGTCGCAACAATCACTTTCAGTTTCAGCTAATGGGGATGCGGGACAAGCGCATGAAGGCCACCAACGAGATGCTTAACTACATGCGCGTCATCAAGTTCCAAGCTTGGGAGGAGCACTTCAACCGGCGCATCAACCAGTTCCGCGACGGCGAGTACGGCTTCCTCGCCAAGTTCATGTACTCCGTCTGCGGCAACATCATCGTGCTGTGGAGCGCGCCGGTGCTCATCTCCACACTGGTCTTCGCCACGTGCATCATCGTCGGCGGCGTCACCCTCGACGCCGGCCTCGTCTTCACCGCCACTTCCTTCTTCCGCATCCTGCAGGAGCCAATGCGCAACTTCCCGCAGGCGCTCATCTCTGCCTCGCAGGCAGTCATCTCGCTGCAGCGACTCGACAGCTTCATGACCAGCGCCGAGCTCGACGACTCCGCAGTCGAACGCTCCGCCACCTGCGGCAGCGAAGACGGAGTCGCCATCGAGGTCACCGGCGGAGCTTTCTCGTGGGACGACGAGGCCTCCGACGAGAGCGCAGCCGCACTGAAAAAGATCGACCTACGGATTCAACGCGGCGAACTGGCCGCCGTCGTCGGCACCGTCGGTTCCGGCAAGTCCTCCCTCCTCTCCTGCATCCTCGGCGAGATGAACAAGATCACCGGCAAGGTACGAATCTCAACATTCTACTCGCCGATCATTCTTTACTAAATAATTAAGCCGACAATTTTATACTGAGCGCGTGTTAAATCAAACTTTAAAGACAAGGACTAGAACAGGTATATCGTCTCTGACTCGAGTGGCAGCGGCCCCTCGATTGGCTGTCGCTCCTTGCCGACTTGACAAGTCCTCTTGAGGAAAAGGTGCCATTGTACGGCCATCGGGCACCACTCGGCCTGATTCCCGCCGGACAATTCTGTAAAACGGCGGAGATCTGGGGTACGATCGGATTAGCGAAGAGTTCTAGAAGAAAATAATGGATTAAATTTGGTCTGACCAACTCTGTTCTTGGGGGTATTCATTGTCGATATCCTCCATTGCGTCACTGAGTGCGTAAAAGAGCCGTAGACCTCTTTGGAACGATCGTCAGACGCCGTGGTGAGCACGGAAGAAACGATCTCCACATCAATGCAAAAGTTTTTTTTTTTTTTTTGTGGCTGAATAACTTTTTGGATTTATCTAACTATTTGTCTTTTACTGAAAGTAAATTTGTTTGAACATTGAATTGTGGTGGGGGTTTGAGATTTGTGAGTGTGGCGATGCAATCGGCAATGGCAGGTGAGGATTTGCGGGAGCACGGCGTATGTGGCGCAGACGTCATGGATCCAGAACGGCACCATCCAAGACAACATCCTGTTCGGAGCGCCGATGGACGGGAAGAGGTACGAGGAGGTCATCCGCGTCTGCTGCCTCCAGAAGGACCTCGAGATGATGGAGTTCGGCGACCAGACCGAGATCGGCGAGCGCGGCATCAACCTCAGCGGCGGCCAGAAGCAGCGGATCCAGCTCGCCCGAGCTGTCTACCAGGACGCCGATGTCTACCTCCTAGACGACGTCTTCAGCGCCGTCGATGCACAGACAGGCTCAGAGATCTTCAAGGTGCCTCCTTTCTTCCTCATCGATTCATAATCTCCTTGCGTCGGCTCACAAGGTGTTTGCTGTTTTGCTTAAATGGTTGGGCTGTTGCAGGAATGTGTCAGGGGCGTCCTCAAATCCAAGACTATCGTGCTCGTAACCCACCAAGTGGACTTCTTGCATAACGTCGATCTCATTCTGGTACTCCTTTTTCTGTAGAATGTTGTTTTTGTTTTTCCAGCCATAATGCTGCTAAAATCCTAATTTCTTGCTAATTTCTCTCTCACTAAACTGGCAGTAAGTGTGATTCACAGGCTCTATTCTACATAGATGATAATTTCCATATAAGTTCTCGATGTAGCTATTTTCCTTGCAGTTTCAAAGTTTTTGGCAAAACTTTTCTATGTAGTTAGCATCTATTTCACTTGGTTGCCTTTTCTTTTCCTTCTAAAATACTTGTCTGTTACATTACTAAATAAATATACACTTTCTAGATTAAGATGTTACTGTATATTCTTGCTTCACTGGCAACCATCACCATATAGCCTTCCTTTAAGACTTAGTATATTTGATTGGGTAGCTACTATCCTATAAACTTTAAGTGTTAGCTTTAAGTGGTTAGAATCTTAAAGCTATGGTGGTTAGATGGTTTTCTGCAATATTAAAATATTAATTGAATAGGAACCTAAAGTTTTAGCTATTAGAAAGGAGTTCACTTTACACGTAGTTTACCAAAATGTTGTTTTGATAAACTGGCTTCTTGATGTTCAGCTATCATTTTTTTTTTAATTTTTCACTATTGTCGTATTAATCTGAAAAACAGGTCATGCGAGATGGACAAATTGTACAGTCTGGAAAGTATGATGAGGTACTAAAATCAGGCACTGACTTTGCTGCACTAGTTGCTGCTCATGACAGTTCGATGGAGCTCGTAGAGAAAAGTGGGTCTTCACAGGAAAACCATGAGGAGCAAGGGACCCAACAACATGCACTGGAACGTGAGCAATCTAATGGTGAAAATGGTTCCATAATCTCACCAAAGGCTGAGAAAAAGAAAGGAACTTCTAAACTTATACAAGAAGAAGAGCGCGCGACTGGCCATGTCAGTTGGAATGTCTATATGGTGTACATAACTCAAGCATGGGGGTGGTGGGGAGCAGCTTTGGTGTTTCTTGTAGCATTAATATGGCAGATCTCTCTAATGTCAAGTGACTATTGGTTGGCATATGAAACATCAGAAGATATGGCTGCTTCATTTCGTGGGTCTATATTCATCGAAGTCTATGCCATCATAGCATTAATTTCTGTGCTACTTGTTGCTGCTAGATCTTTTCTTATTGCACACTTGGGTCTCAAGACAGCTCAAATATTTTTCAGACAGATTCTCAACAGTATTCTGCACGCTCCGATGTCATTCTTTGACACTACTCCTTCTGGAAGAATTCTCAGTAGGGTGAGGTTATTTATTCTCTAATTTCATTCAGCTTAAGCTTGCCTAATCTTGAAATATTAAATGTAGTACGTACTTAACTTCCATTCGCTTAGATCATTATCCTTGTTTTTATCCTAAATAAAAGGCTACATTCTTCACCCAATTAACATATGATAAGTGGTAGTAAAATATTATATAGTTAACAGTTAAACATTGTTTAGACAAAAATGTGAGAAGCAAATACTATCTTAGTGTTATTGATTTATTGTGTTAACACTGGACTTTTCTGTTGCAAAATCCAGGCATCTTCTGACCAAACCAACATCGATCTCTTCCTCCCCTTCTTTTTGGGGCTCACTGTGTCAATGTACATTACACTGATTAGCATACTCATTGTAACATGTCAAGTTGCATGGCCTACAGTCGTTCTCATACTTCCATTGATATGGCTGAACATTTGGTATAGGGTACGTATACTATGCTTCAACTCCATTTTACCCTCTAAGTGTACGTTCTATACAGATTACTTAGTGGCCTTTGTTTATTCTTTCAATTAACATTATCTACAGGGTTATTATCTGGCAACATCTCGGGAACTCACTCGGCTTGAGTCAATTACAAAGGCACCAGTTATCCATCATTTCTCAGAGTCCATTCTTGGAGTTACGACAATTCGCTGCTTTAGAAAGGAGGGAGATTTTTGTCAGGAAAACTTGGTTAGGGTTGATTCAAGCTTAAGGATGGATTTTCACAATAACGGATCCAACGAGTGGCTAGGTTTTCGTTTAGAATTGATTGGAAGTTTTGTCCTTGTTGTCTCTGCTTTGCTTATGATCATGCTCCCTAGCAATTTCATCAGACCAGGTAAAACTTGAAAATCTCAAGTGAAATCTTCCTTTTTTTTGGTCTGTTTTCAGTTTTCCTCAAGGGTTGTTTACATGTTGCCCATTTTGAAGCTTCAATATTATGTAAATATTGTTGGTGAAGCATAAGTCGGGCCGATAAAATTTGCAAAACTATTGTTGTCAATTCACTTTACTATAAACATTGTAGAGATCAACTACCCCTTTCCTCCAGTCAGTAATGAATGAGATTGATGTATTTGTACCATGCAGAATTTGTTGGTCTCTCTCTCTCCTATGGTCTCTCCCTGAATGCTGTGGTGTTCTGGACAATTTGGATCAGTTGCTTTATAGAGAATCGCATGGTTTCAGTAGAACGGATAAGGCAGTTCACCAACATTCCCTCAGAGGCAGTTTGGAGGATCAAAGATTGTCTTCCAACTCCACAGTGGCCAGCCCGTGGAGATATACACATAAGAGCTCTAGAGGTTATTGTTACGCTAATACTTAGTCTCTTTATCTTTCTTGAAATTATCAAGATAAACATAGTAACACCCACATAAATATTTTAAGGAAAAATGTCAAGTATCCTTCTATTTATACTGGAGCCTTAGCTTTGGGTATTTTGCTCACCGTTTTATCTTTGTGAAATGCTAAATTTCTGAATTAAAGGATTACCAAAAAAAAAAAAAAAAAGAACAATCGTGTGAATCTTTAGATTGTAGTTAATTTTAACCTTATTAAGTAAATGCTTATGTTGTCTATTCAGGTCCGATATCGTCCAAACACTCCTTTAGTTCTCAAAGGCATCACAATCAGCATTAGAGGGGGAGAGAAAATAGGTGTTGTTGGAAGGACAGGCAGTGGCAAATCGACATTGATACAAGCTTTGTTTCGTATAGTAGAGCCTTCAGGGGGGCAGATAATTGTAGATGAAGTGGACATTTGTAAGTTGGGACTTCATGATCTCAGATCACGCTTTGGCATTATCCCACAGGAGCCTGTACTTTTTGAAGGTACAGTCCGAAGCAATATCGACCCAATTGGATTATACTCTGATGACGAGATATGGAAGGTATAAATCCTGTTATATACTCGCAAAGATAGATAATTCAAGGCATGTGTATCTCATGTAGTGATTGATCTGTGCAGGCTCTGGAACGTTGCCAACTGAAGGAAGCAGTGTCTTCAAAACCTGAGAAGCTTGATGCTTTAGGTATGTATATCCTTTGTTCCTACTTGACTCCAAATCTTAACACAATACCTCCACTTTAATCTATTCCTGCTCGCATTTTAGTGGTTGATAACGGGGAGAATTGGAGCGTCGGGCAAAGGCAGCTTCTCTGCCTAGGGAGGGTCATGCTGAAGCGCAGCCGTATCTTGTTTATGGATGAAGCAACAGCTTCAGTTGATTCACAGACCGATGCTGTTATTCAGAGAATCATCAGAGAAGACTTTTCTTCTTGTACAATTATCAGCATTGCCCATAGAATACCCACAGTGATGGACTGCGATCGAGTTTTAGTCATTGATGCAGGTATTCTTCTTACAACCTGTTTCAAGTTCCTTATAACTATCAAATCCTGTAAATTGAACAAAAATTTCCATCAACTTCTAAAAACTTGTTTTTTTTTTTTTTTTTTTTGGTATTTTCATAGAAAAAAGAAACAATATAGAACTTCACTAGGAAATGTGGACTATTAATAACATGTGCAATTAACTTGAGCTTATTGGAGGCGATGGTTAATATATATTAGTTAGTGTAAACTCAAGTATTAGCAATATCCTCTCAAGTTATTATTCCTTCATGATAAGTAAATATGTTCAGGCGATCTATACTTCGTTATATATCTTTAAGCTACTTGGATCAATTAAATTGTTTGAAGTAATACACCGGTGACACTAAACTTAGTAGTATTTTTGAGATGAGATCACTGAAATATGTTTCACATCACATAATTTTGTATTGTTCATGACCTGAACCTTCCAATATGATCAGGACTGGCAAAGGAATTTGACAAACCATCCAACTTGGTCGAGCATCCCTCTCTCTTTGGAGCATTAGTGCAGGAATATGCACATCGCTCTACCGATCTATAAGCGGCACCTCATGGGTGCAGGAATAAAGAAGACAACCCTCTCAAAATCCACAGAAGGGACCTAAATGCAATTCAACTGATGTTTACAAAAGAATGCAGGAGAGAGATCAAATTCATAGACAGAAAGCCTTCTGGTTCCATGGTTGGTGGTGCATGTTTCGATATCCTAGTTGAGAGAGGAGAGCTGGGAGTGAGATGTTTCCCATCAAATGTTAAATATACTTATTCTAGTATCAGAAACTTAAGCCATTCATTTTTCTGGAACAAAAAGAAGGATAGTGGCAGAGGAAAGGTTGCTTCCACAACTATTTTATTTAAGGTGATATCGAAGCTTGTTGGGATTTAGAAAATTTTATTAATTATGAGACACTATTATGGTATTACTGATATTGTATATTTTTTGTCTACTCCTGAAATTGATTTATTTAGGTTATACAAAAGCCACCGTCAATTATAGTTCTTCAATTGTACAAAATGAGATTTGTTCTAGCTTTTTAAAACAAATGGGGAGCTCTTAGATGTTCTCTATCTTTAACTTGTTTCATGGAGCAACTAGCTTACAATTTATATTGTGAAACTATACAAAATTTAGTAAATTATTCGGTAGCTGTTAGAAAAAAACTGTCTGTTTAATTTTAATCAAAATTATTATATTCAAAATATTATTTATTAATTTGATAAAATTACTTTATTTTTTTAAAATCATTATAAATTGATTGAAAAACACTCTACAACAATGGTAACAACCACTTGATTAGTAAGTATAATGTGTAACAATTACTAAATGATTATTATAATTTTAGGACAATATTATATAAGGTTTTAATTACGGAATAACTGTGCACTTTTTTGCAACTAACCTCGTTTTGGATGGGATGATGAGGGAAGGTTCAATAATGGAATGGAAGTAGAAGGGAGGGAAAAAGGAAGGTAAGAGAGGAGAAAGGAAGTATTTATCTGACTTTTATTTGGGAGGGAGAAAATGTTCATTTAGGAATAGGAGGGAATGTAAATTAAATATAGAAAATTATAAAAATATGTGTTTTTAATAAATCTGTATGGGAAAAAGAAATAAAAATAAAATTAGAATAATTTTTCCTTCTCATTCCTTACACTCCAAATTTGAGTGTAAGAAATTTCACTTATTCCTGAGCATGCAAGGGTGGGTAAGTTTTATAGGATCGTAAAGACCCCAAATAGGTTTTGTTGGTATTATATTCAACAAAACTTAAGCTTGATCATTGGTGCTCTTCTCTACTCTTTCCCTCCCTAACTTATTTCCTCCCAAATAGGGGTAAAACTTCTCCTTTCCCTTATTTACCCTTTCCTCCCCTCCACTCACTTCCTCCCAAATAGAGGGTAAGGTTATGTTTGGTGAGGGGTAATAAACCTTTTAATGTAATCAAGATTACATTATAAGATTAATTATTTTATTTGATATAATTTTAAAATTATAATATAATATAATCTTAATTAAAAAGATAATAAAATTTTGTAATATTAATTATAATGTTAACATGTAATCCAATTTTATTCTAAGTTCAATTATATTATAAGCTTGAAGTAAAGCTATTTCGGATAAAATATTTTTTTTTTCAAAAAAGAAATACTCTTTTAATAATTTATGGATGCTCATTTAATTTTATTTATTTGTTCTTCGAATTTTCTAAATTTATTTATAAATTTGATAAAAGCTGTCAGTTGACATTATCCAAGTCATTTTGCAAACTTTTTTTTTTTATATTGGCATATAACCCTAACAATTTTGTTTTTTAAAAAAATTCAAGTTGAATTTTTTCTTTGTAAAGAAAAAATTTAATAGCATAATCATAAGTTTAAAAAAAAAATAAATAAGATTACAGTTTCACTGGGTTGATAATAAGGTAGGATAGGGTGGATTTATTATCCACATCCTCACTCTTAAATTATATCTCTGCCTGTCTAATCGAGGAATCTCTATCTCCATCTCTATCTCCGTATCAAATGTCCATTGTTCATTGAATTGGCCAAAATAATTTTTAATTTTCAAAAAGTATTAATACAAATATTCAACAACACATAAATATTAAGGATGGAGATTGTATCCCCATACTCACCCCCGTTCAATTATAAGGATTTGAAAATTTTTCGAACCGAACCCATACACGAAAAGACTCACCCAGCAGGCTCTTATTTTTGGTTTTCCCCACATGACCTCGAATCTGTGGAAAATATTATCATATCTAATTTTGTTGCTTGTGAGGGTCGCTCAAGCGTGCTACCTAAGAGGGGTGTGCATCGCTCACCCCATACACATCTACATTTTTTATGTTTGAAATTTTTTTCCATAATACTATAATTCAACCTTTTTATAATTTTTTTAATTATTTTTTAGCTCCTGATTATGCCAGTAAGATTTTATCTTTAGGATTTAAGGGTTGAGTTATAGTATTAAGCGCTAAAAAAAATTTTCAAATAGAGTGTGCACAGGGTGTGCAACATATAATTTTAAATAAATATATATAGAAATGTTAGCCTGCATACTCTTATACGAGCACGGTGGATGACATCTGATGTGGCGATCTGATGCGTTCAAAAATAAGTGTTTTTAATCTCTCTCATCTACGTGCACCACGTTTCTCTCTCCTACATATAAAGTGGTGTTGTATCCTCTCTCTCT
>JBAMIE010205987.1:0-10671 GCA_037177295.1 Kaempferia parviflora
GGGTAAAACTCTCTTCATGTAGATCTAAGATAGATCTAGGTTAGTTACATGTACAAGTATTTAATTTTATTTATCTTCGTACTGATCCTTGGCCGGGTTTCCGAGGTTTCTGCAACGCAAAAAGAGGTTTTTGCTGCTCGGAAAACCCAACAGTGGTATCATAGCCACGTGCGAAGCTTGTACATGTAAGTATTTGTATTTTTTTATTAGATATGAAAAGTTACAGATTTATAAGTTTCTATGATTTTTCTATTTTTATGGATTTTTTGAGTATTTTTCTGGGTTAGACAAAGTAACAAGTGTTTGAACACTTGTAGGCTTCGATCACTGAGAAAACCTCTCCGAAACAGTAAGGTCTAGCCCAAAATTTTTGGGAGATCAACTTTAGGTGCTATTTTATCATCTTGGGACACTCGCAAGATTCATTTCAAGAGAAGGGGCACTGCCCCTAACCCCGCAAGGGGCGTTGTCCCACGATCGTGGTCGAAAATCACTTAACGGGACCACCGCAGAGTTGAGACTAATTAAATTGATAAAAATAGTAGAAAAATTATAGAAATTTATGTAAAATACATAATTTAGAATTTTTCATGATATTATGATGGTCATGGCCCAAAAACCTAATATGATTGGATGATATGTATTGTAATTTATAATACGGCCTGCGCGTCATTTTTGTGTTGTGAGTGTTGTATATGATATGCGACCTGCGCGTCGTGCCTCCCTCTTAATGTTCCTATTGTAAATAGATTTTAGACTCAAATGTAACTCAAGTTTCATGTTTGTAATGTACAAAATGAGGCGGTGGAAGGTCCACTTGAAGACGGAGTTACGAGGAGTGTGCATAAGACTATATATATATATATTGTGTGTGTGTGTGTGTGTGTGTGTGTGTGTGTGTGTGTGTGTGGGTCATGAAACACAAAACCACCAAAAAGGGTATAAAAGGCACCAATTTATCAGTAGATACATCAATCTAAAAGAACAATTATAAAAGGCAAAAAACAAAAAAAAACAAAAAAAACAAAAACAAAAACTGCTTTCTAATAGCATAACCATGTTTATAACATCATATACAGTGACAATTGGTCAGATATAACAGTGTCACCGGAATTAGTTACATGACACTATATTTACATTTGGTCTTTAATGTTTGTTATATAGTTGTTTAATCAAATATTAATTCTTTTAGATGGACCTGATTCTAAAACTTTGGCCTAAGTTTCCTAATATGGTTTCAAATGTGACTCTGTTTGCAAGATACTTCCACAAATATACTACTGAGAGATATGTTTATAAAATTGAATCATAATTTTACCAGATACCTAAATTATTGTCAGAAAGAACTAGAGTTTCTCTGAGAAGTAAAGGAGACAAAATCAAGACCATTCGTTGAAGACATAGAGGTAATAAATCTTCAAAGCAAATAAAGCAAAAATATGAAGCAAATATATTAAAATAGAGTGTGTTCTGGTAGGAATAGAAGAAAGATAAATCCCATTCAATAGAGAGATAAATTATGTGTTACATTCTCAATTTGAATATTACCCTGAAATTAGAAGGTCCAAAAGATCTGTATTAGCTTCCAAATAATCTGCTGCAATTAGTCGTGAATTAACTTGTTGCCTCTGCAAATTTGCTACAACTTGAGTTGCATCCTTTTGAACCTGAAATTTCTCACAAAATCAAACTCAACAGCTAAATCAAGAGGCATTCTTCAATCTGAAAAGAATAATTGAAGGAAAACAGTGAAATTCTATGAAGTTTTGGATATTCAATTGCCAGGTGCAATGTTGATATATTTATCAAGATCAGTATCATAGATTGTTAGTTGGTGAGAGATTGACACACTTACTTCTAAGTTCAACTTTGGAATACAAACAATTAGTACACGTAGGGTGTTCTCTCTAAAGAACTCTTGGGTCAATTGTGCACAAGCATCAGCAACTGGCTCCGTTTTATTGTCGCCATAAAGAATAAACTTCAATTCCCGAATATATTTGCATAGTTCTATCATCTGCATAAGAAGAGTTGAAAGAAAATTCTGTGAGAAATGCTGATTTACCCTGTAAAAGAAAATGACAAGGCTCATATGAAAGTGAGACTCTGGATGCAAACTCAATATACATGTCAATTCATTTAAAACTCATTGTTTTTGGATCACTATGAAGATACCCACTTAAAAAAATCAAAATATAATGGTGAGGTAAATTGAATCATGTTGTTAATGTTTAGCGAACAATGAGGCTACTTAAAACTATAATCAACTAATATTGAATGAGTTACCACTTACCATTAATCCACTTATCCTATTCATCCATCATTTCAAGATGGAGGATGCACAAGTTTAATCTAAGACTAACTCATGAAACTATAATACATTAAAGTAGTCAAGGTTACAACAACAACCAAGTCTTATCCCACTAGGTGGGGTCGGCTAAAATAGTCAATGTTAAATGGAGAAAATATAGACATTAATACGTAGATCAGACCTGATCCAAGAGTTCCAAATTAACAGCATTACCACAACATGATGCCAAGTGAATTGCAAAGGACGCCTCTCTATGCTAATAGGAGAAGCAGAGAGGTACTATTGTGATGAATTTAAAGGGACAATTTAATACTTTCAACTGGAATATTAAATCTTATTATTAGATCTAATAGCAGAGGAGCATCATTCCTGAGGTTGCTTAACTGAATCTATATTAGCAGTAAGGTGCACAAACACTCAATTGATAACCATAAATAAAACCAGAGGAGCTTGTATTACTGCCCCTCCAGCGATAAAAGCTTATATAGGTCAAGGTTTCATTTTATGGGAAGAAGGCACTTCATATATGAGTGCGCAAAGGGATTACATAAATCTATATCAAGCAAGGATCCAAATGTACGGCAACCAGGTAGTAAAACAGGGATGAATGCTTTTGTAATCCATTAGCAGATTAATTCGTCATAGAATAACACCGTCCAACTCAACGACAAGGGAATTGCCTAGCATTAAGAAATAAATCCAAGTTCAAATCGCTCTAAAAAAGCAACTATTTCATCAAATTCACAGTAACTAATAATGATAACGACAGGCACGAAGGAACATCGAGCTCACCTTATCATCCCGCTTGCCGTCGCGGGGTTTGGGGTTCGCGTCGACGTAGACGAGGAGGTCCCTCGTCTGACGCACCAACTCGGCCGGGATCCGTGGCTTCGACTTGAAAAGGGTCTTCATGATGATTTTCCCTGCAGCGGCCAGACACACGAATCCCGAGGCACCTCGGCGCGCCACCGCCGGGTGCTAGGTGAGGGATGGGGTTAGGGATCGTGGGCGTTGGAGGGCGGAGAGGATGCCCCGGCGTCGGATCGCGCGGTTGTCGTCGATGGGGCGCACAGGCAGTTTCTCCCCCTCCGCGGCGAAATGATGCGACGCGAGACCACGTCCATGAAAAAGAGAAGCCGGAGCTAGAAATTAAACGGTCGAGTGGAATAATGTCATTTGCAAACCTGTTTTAAAATAGTAAATGGGACCCAAAAAAAAAACAAAGACAATGACCAGGACGGGCTGGCAACGAGCGGTGGAATTAAGTTGCTGGTTATGATTAGACAGAGCCTCGTTCGTCACTGGCCTTGCCTTCGCTCCGCACGTGCCTTACGTTTACAAATTTTTTCAGCCACGAATAACGATCGGACGCAAATAGATTTATAAATTTACCAAAAGACACGTCCTATTTGGTATATTTATCAAAGATACACTTTTAAAGTATACTTTTTATTTTATTCTCTTTTATACATTTATTTTTTTTTCTCTGTCTTATTTCCAACCCATCTTATTTATCTCTCTCTTCTCTATACCCTTTTTCTTTGCATACATGGTTCGATACATGAGCCTAACATGATTCATATCAGGCCTAATATAAAATTTTTTGATTATATCCGTTTCAAATTTTATGGATTTTTAAGATTACAAAGAGTTCAAATATACTATCAATTGTTTATTTCGACTTCTCGAAAATATTAAAATGTAAAAAAAAAATAATGAACAAAAAACTTCCACGTTAAATCTAATATGATTCTATTAAGGATCATGTTGGTCTCATATATTTTATATTAGGGCTAACATGAGTATGATATGATTCTATATTAGGTCCACATGTGGGAGGTTTAGGATATTATAGTATTCAGGGGGATTAATAGAATTCTGGTATTAAGAAATTAATTCAATTTAATTAATCGAATAAGATATACTAATCTAATTAATATACTTAACCAAACTAACCTAATTAATCTAATTACTCTTAATTAATTCAATTTAATTAATCTAAATAATCTAGTTAATTTAATTTAAAGTAAATAATATAATTATCTAAATTAAACTAACTAATTTAATTAATTCAATTTATTTAATATAATTAACTGAATTAAACTAACTAATATAATCCATATAATTACATTAACTAACCTAATTAAGTTAATTAATTCAATATAATTAATCTAATTAACTAACTTAACGTAACTAATCTAATTAACCAAATCAATTTAACTATTATAATTAATCTAATTCAATTATTTAATTAATCAAATTAAATTTATTATTTTAACCTATCTAATTAATCTAACTTAATATAATTAACTGAATTAAACTAACTAATCTAATAATCTAATTAATTATATTTAATTAATCTAATTATTATATTAGTTGACTTCAAGTAGTTAAATTGAATTAATTAGATTGATTAAATTAAACCCTAGAATATATACTCTGTACCTTATAACTCTATTCCATACCAAGCCTACGTTGGTCCTGACATAATTTTTAACACCTCTAAGAAGCCAAATAAACAATGAATAGCATATTTAAACTTCTTGCAACCTCAGAAATCTATAGAAATTAAAATTGATGCAATCAGAACACTCTAGGTCCATCAGTGGATTTTGAAAAAATCAGCAAAAATTTAACGTTGGACCTGAAATGATTCCATATCAAGCCCATGCATGAGAATTTTTGCTAATTCATTCTTATTGCATTTTTACACCTCCAAGAAGTCAAAACAAATAACGGATAACATATTTGAACTCCTTACAAACTCATAAATTCACAGAAACTGAAATAGGTACAATCGGAGTTTTATAGTTTATAAGTGGATTTTGACCAAACTCAGTGATGGATATAGAAAACTTTGATTGCAGACATTTAAGTTTCTGTAGATTTCTAAGTTTGTAAGAAGTTCAAATATATTATTCATTGTTTATTTTATCTTCTTAGAGGTGTTAAAATGTAATAAAGAAGAATCAGTAAAAGCAGAAGAGAGGAAAGAAAAATTAAATTGGTTGCATGCACAAAGAGGAGAGAGAAAATTGATAGAGAAAAGGAAAAAAAAATTGTAAAGATAACATAGAAAATACACTTGAAAAATACACCCTTTGGTAAATACTAAAATAACATATGTCTTTTAGTAAATTTAGAAACCTATATACGTCCTTTGGTAAATTGCCGAATACTTATCTAATATAATAGCTGCCCCATGTTGGAATTTTTAATGAATATAAAATATCTTGACCTCGCCATGCAAAATGACCACCACATTAGAGTAAATACTCCTCGTGATTTACTCCCTTTCATAAAGTGTGGAACTACCTTGGAGGGGCCGTTAAGGTGACGACTTCTTATTTTATTCCAATAATAGCTATTGAGTAGTCCCACAATTTGACACAGTGGATACCTGTATGAGTATTTGCTCCAATAAATTTTAGAGTCAATTCTCAGTGAGTACAAAATGCATGGGTGTCTGACCTCCTTCGTATAAAGGGCCGCTATGCTAATACAAAATACCTCTATAATTTACCTGGTTGTATTTTATCATCGGACTGACGATATTTGACTCTTTGACACTAATGATATCATCTTTTATTTCAATAATAGCTATCGAGTAGCTTTGTAGCTACTTATTAACTTCTACCATAATTTTTAAATGGTTTTAAATAATTTAAAATAGTTTTAATAAAATTTAAATATTTTTAAATAAATGGTAAAGAGTATTTTACTATAACAATATTGAGAGTCTATGATTTAAAATATAAGATTTTATAATTTAAAATTTAGAATATAGTTATAATTATTTAAAAATAATTTTAATTAATTTAAAGTTTAAATAATTTTGATAATAACTAATTTTGTATATTGTAGTAGTTGTTATAAAATTATGGATGTCCTTGACTAGAGGATAATAGATTTATTATAATAAAATTAAGATTAATTTTCAATCATATTTATCTTCTTTTATATTATACAATCTAGAGATAAGTACGAGACAAGCATACTCACTTTAGATATCACATTATAAAATTATGAATTTTAAATATTATTATATTAGAGTGTTAAATCAAATGTGTTGGTCGTATAGATTTTACTATAGTACATGATATATTTTTTATTTTCACGATTAATTTGTTAAATTTTATTGGCGTAATATATTTACCATTTACGAATCACTCAAAAAAAATAAATGCTGAAAGGGCCCTAATAGAGACTCTGTAAAATACGAGGGGTTTTAAGGGATTATGTAAGTATTTTGTAAAATTGAATGTGAAGTCGGGGGGCGGAACGAAATTGTGCCTGTGCATTACGGTTGATTTATGTTTTTCAGTATTTAGCAATACGATTAATTCGCCGGAGGGGGCGGCGCCTTGGCGATTCTCGAGCCTTCTTCCCTTTCAGGATCCGATGGATTCTTCTCACCAGCAACAGTGGCATCACCAACATGGATGGGTTGCCGCCGCCCCACCCACGGCTGTCACCGTCTCCCATGGCTACCACCAGCCGACCACCCTCGAGGAGGTCCGCAGCCTGTGGATCGGCGACCTCCAGTACTGGGTTGACGAGAACTATCTCCACAGCTGCTTCTCCCACACCGGAGAGGTGAGTGTTCTCTTCGTCTGTTTCTTTTTCGTTTTTTTTTTTCACGTTTCCTTACTAGGGTTTTCGCATGGTCCTTTGAAGCAACTTGCGTATGAAATTCGAGGTAGTCGTCGGACTTTAGGTTGTTTCAAATTCTAATCCGTCTTCATGCTGCTAGTATTTACGCCCGCGATCATTATGGTTGAAGGATGTTGTTTCCTCGGGAAAAGATGGCTGAACACGAATCCACGATGCAGTTTTAGTCTGGTTTACTTTGATACTTAATTATAATGCTAATTTTCCACTTTTCAAACTCTAGAGCTGTTATGGTTTCTCCTCATTCTTAGTGGATAAGGGGAATTCTATCTCACTAGTTATTAGAGTTTTTCCTGTCTCTGTATTCGATGGTTCTCTGCCCACTTCCAGACCTTTTCTCTGTTTCTATCTTGTTTCACTGCTTGGGGTTTCATCATTTGCTTCTAGTGGGCACATATTTTAAATGCTAAAATGGGTTTTATACTCTCTCTAAGATTTTTTTTGGTGTTATGCACGTTTTTTTTTTCTTATTTATTTTCAATTTTGGATAATAATCGAATAGGATTGTTGGCAGATTATTGTGAAATGTATTAAATCTCGCTGCTATCATCCCATGTTGACAAGGAATGTCTGAAAAATCATTTTGGTTAACATAGACATTAAGTCAAGTTTCCCATGTATTAGGGTTGTCTACATGCACCTTCTGTCACAATTTATCTTTATGAATTTCTTTGTCATGCACAAACAAGATCACTCGGATATTTTCTTAAATTATAATAGAGTTGTATTTGTTATTCTTTCGTCCTCGCTGGTTCACTTTAATTGATTCAATTTGTCTAACTATAGAATATATAAAATTGTATCCATATCATCTTAGTTTATTTTCTCTTTTGATAATCTTTTAAGGTTAAATCCAATTTCTCACATGGGATTTCTCTCTCTCTCTCTCTCTCTCTCTCTCTCTCTCTCTCTCTCTCTCGTCTAGTAATACTACACAACTGTTTCAATATTCCTGTCTATGCTTCATTAATAATGCACATCAATTTCAACATTCTTATATTTGATTTAGCACGTGCATTTTTTTTCCTTTTTGCCCAATGCTTTGACCCAAAATATGGCTGATTGTACCGTAGCCTCATATATTTGATTTAGCCTAAGAGTGATATGAACAAACCAAAAATTTTCCACCTTTCAAAAGCACTGTCACCAGTCCAGCTAAACAAGTGGTGGATTGTGTTTGGCCATGACAGAGATGCAAAATAATGTCATAAACCTAGGATCTTAATTGTTCTTGTTGATCTCAAAAGTTATATATTTATGTATTAGTAAGTCCAAACATGTTTTGAATATTGTCACTAATATAAACTTGCATAGAGATCATTGGTGGACAGGATCCATAGCTGACTCCAAATAAATGGATTTTACATGACTTGATAAAAACAATAATATGTCAAATAAATCTGTTAGAATATAGAATAAATTTAAATATTATTATGCCAAAAGAAAACTTTTAGGATAAATTCAAGACATTGATTTATTTAGGGTGTAAGAACTTTTATCAGAAAATACAAAATTAAACTCACTATCCTACGGTAATTTAATTGTATAAAGAAGATATTAAATGTTTTTGACAGCTGTCTGAAGGAAACTCAAAGACTCATAGGTGGCAAAAATCTCAATTCAAGCATAGTTTAGTTTAAACAAACAATTAACTAGTAGGAAATGTTGGAGCTATAAGTCTCTTAGTCAACTTTCTATGAGATAATGAGATGCAATTGTGATTAGAAGAATTTAATTCTTGCAGGTTATGTCAGTAAAAATCATCCGCAATAAGATAACAGGGATGCCGGAAGGGTATGGGTTTATAGAATTTGTGACCCATGCAGCTGCTGAGCGAATTTTGCAAACATATAATGGAGCACAAATGCCTGGCACAGAGCAGACTTTTAGGCTGAACTGGGCCTCCTTTGGGATTGGAGAAAGGCGTCCCGATGCTGGGCCAGATCATTCCATTTTCGTTGGTGATTTGGCCCCAGATGTGACAGATTATTTATTACAAGAGACATTTCGGGTGACTTATCCATCAGTTAGAGGTGCCAAGGTTGTCACAGATCCTAATACAGGACGCTCAAAGGGTTATGGTTTTGTCAAATTTGCTGATGAGATTGAAAGAAATCGTGCAATGACTGAAATGAATGGTGTCTATTGCTCCTCAAGACCTATGCGAATAAGTGCTGCCACTCCTAAGAAGGCTATTGGTATCCAGCCACAATATCCTGCCGCGAAAGGTAATCTTTATATGGTGTGGAAGGTATTAATCTATGTTTAAATGCTGTTTATATCTGTTCTTTAGCATTATGCATCACTTCTATTGGAAGGCTGTAACAATATGCTACCATTTAAGGATGCTTGAATTTGTCAAGTCATGTGCCCTTAACTATTTGTCAAGGAATTGACACTCCCATGCATATTTGTCCTTCTGCAGTATACAAACTGGTATATTATTGTGGATTCTTATAGAGAGGCAAGGAAATGCCATCTTATTTAATGGGCATACTGATATTATGTACTCTTTTTTTTTTTTTTTTGCTTCTCATCACATGACATCATGTATACTTGTTTGTTCTCTTGATAGTTTGATATGCTGATTTTTCTTTGTGAATACTAATTTAATTTTAATTCACATTGCATTCAACCTTGATTTTTTCCCCTTACTGAATTTGTTGATTAGTCTTCTAATATTAACAACTGTTTGTGTAACTTTTAGTATGATTACTACATACCATTATTCAATGGTGATAAGTTATTGGTTTTAGGCCAGTTCCATGTCCATGGCTTTATTGTTGCTCATTGGTACTAATAAACTATGAGGTATCCTTTTATATGCTTTAATATTTTGTTCCAATTGATCATTGTAATGTCAACCCTCAAGAAGCGCATCTGCATCTTTTTTGTCTTAGGGTTGGAAATGGTTCTCTGGTAAATTCATTGATGTTGGATCTTGTTAAAGTCAATTAACTAATGACTTGTCTCAAAAGCTCAAATTGTTAGGAAATATACCAATCTATATATTTATATCCTTGAGAGATCTTAATAAGAGATGCAGTAGAATGAAACTAAATTATTTAAGATCAAAACTTACTAAATGACTATATTCTTTTCTTACCCACTGTCCATGCATGCAATTAGATCTCTCTATCTGGTAGATATGCCGCCATCCTGTTGCTCCACTCTCTTATGCCTAGTTTTCAATTAACTTGTTTCTCTTGTCTGTGCATTTGATACAGTTTTCCTGATTTCTTACTATCTTATTTGGTCAGATGGTGTACATCAATCCCACCATCTACCTCTTAAATAATTAACTCATGGTTTAAAATCTTGACCCGCGTCGAGGTTTCGGTCTCGGATCGGAATGATATAGTTTCGATACTATATTGTGTCATGCCAACATAGCTTCGGTATTTTTAAATATAAAATATATTAACTAAAAATAAAAATTTTAATCTAAATATTTAAAAATATAAAATATAATTTTTTAAATATATATTAAATTAATGAAATAATTTTATTAGGATTTGATTAAGCCTATCTAAATTATTTCAATGGAGTTGATTAAATTATTAATATAAATTATTTAATTAAACAGTTCAAACCTTCAGCCCCAGCCCCTGTTCCGCAACGCTGTCGGCTTGCACGATGCATCCACGGGGACCTCGGGGTGCGATGGTGCCGGAGGCGTGTCTGTGCCG
>JBAMIE010206014.1:0-10667 GCA_037177295.1 Kaempferia parviflora
CAATTTCAATCAAACAAAATCAGTCCCAACGTGTGCAAATTCCACCTTTATCAACCATAGATACACCAACAACGTGTAGTTGGTGTTTCACTTGAAATTTCCCAAATAACCAATGACATCAGAAAGCTGATTCTTAACATCTACTTGTGCTACAAACGTTTAAGCTTTTTTAAAACTAAAAAACCTATTTACAGTAGCATATTTGTGCGTACATGGCTAATCTTTATCCGAATTCTTTAACTAGTTGCACTCTTGCTGGCGATGTTTTTAAACGATGTTGTTGAAGGTTTCTTTATCCGAGTTCTTCTTTAAGTTGTGTCTTTGCCACAATATGCAAAATTATAATCGTGAAAAGCAGAACACAGAGTGGTTCTTGATGGTTTCGTGTTTATAAGAGCACGAAGGTATGGAGGGAGAAAAAGAATGATAACACGTCCATCACAACAACTTCTTAATTTTATTATTATTTTGTGGTTCAGATCCTTTGATATTAGTGCTCGAAATTTGGCAGTTGGCGAGATGGGTAAAAGGGTCATTTCATAATTTTATATACGCCTTTTGGTAGATACCAAAGTATGCTGCACTTTTTGATAAATATAAATACCTATGTATGTGTTTTGGTAAAAATATGTAGAATTTTGATGTTAACATCCTACTGCGTAAATACTAAAAGATACTCATTTTAACTATTTGTAAAATTTAAATGAACCGAATTTACTTTTATCTAACTTCAAAAATAATTATATATGCCAGGACGTCCCTCAATTTTGTATGCATGGATGAACCTCCCATTTTAATAAATTAATATATATAATTTTTTTAATAGCTGATTGATATAAAAATACTGGTTGATGTCATCCGTGTTATAAATATTTTCTTATTTAACTTAATGACTGATAAAAATTTCTATGTTACGAGATTGGTCATCCTAAAAATAGTAAAAAAAAAAATTATATCTATTTAGGGGCATGATGTGATGATAAATGATGATATTTTTTTTTTCTCAAATAATCAAGATTCAAATTTTGCATCATGTCTGTAGTTATCTTACATTTTGAATGTATGAGGGAACCGGGGAAGTGTAGGATTAGTTAAGGTAAACTCTATTTAAAAAGTTTATTATATCAATTTATTTTATAACAATACATGAATGTTACATGAATTAAAATCTGCGAGAAATAAAGAATAAGAGACAGTGTTGTTATATGTTAGGGAAGCTATTAATTATAATAAAATTTAATTAATTTAAATAATTTATGCAAAATAATAATTTATTTTTATTTTTTGGGGTAAAATGGAAAAAAGACTTTTAAACTTATTTTTTAAAGGATATATTTTTATTTTATAAGGATGTTTGATAGCAACTTCGACCGACTAGAATAATTTTAGTCAATGTAAAATAATTTAATTGATATTAAAATGATTTTAGTAAAAATGCTTAAAACAATTTTAATTATATATTCATGTTGTAATATTTTTAACTAAATTTAAATAATTTTAATAAAGTTAGAAGAATAGTTTTAAGTAACGTTAAAATAATGTAGTAATTATGGTAAAATAATTAATATTAAAGTAGTTTTAATCAATTACTTAGAAATCAAATTATGTTGTAGTAATTTATTATTTAATATTGTAGCATTTGAACGCATGCCTTTTTATATTTTCAACATGGAATATTATTTTAACAATATAAAAAAAACGGCACTTTTTAAATTTTTGTTATATTTATTGATGTATTTATGGTAAATACGCGGAGCCCAAAAATCCACTGTCTCCATTCCGATTTATAAAGCGTTCGCGTCCGTGCGTAGCAGCAGCGAATTAGGAGAGAAAAGAAAAGAAAAGCGATCGGCTTCTCTCGTCCCTTCACCCAATTCCCGTTCCTTCAAAACCCTACCTTTGCTTTTCTCGGCCTTCCATCGTGCCTCCTGTCTTCGCCTCCGCCCTGCCTCAGCTGGACTTCGCTCCGATTCGTCTCCGTAGGTTCGCCCGCTCAGTTTTTTTTTTTCGGTGTTCGGTTATAGTATTTTACGGATTTGATCTAGATGCGGACGATTGTGATTGCTATTTGTGGATTTGGTGATCTATTTATTGGTTCCCCATGGGAGATGTGATTGTTAGTCGATGTGTATATCTCTCGGCTGATTTGCTCGGGAGGAGGATCCGGCGGGCTGACTTCGGTTGGTGCTTTGATTTGCGGGATTCTCATTTCGGTGGCCTCGCATTTTTGTGTTGGATCTCGTGGATTCGATGGGCATCCGTCTGATGGAATCTTCCGACATTTTTCTTAGGATTCCTTGTTGCATCCGTTTGATTCGCTTGGTCGTTTATGGTGATTGTGTGCATTTGGATCTTCCGCTGCCTGAGGACCATTTCTCTTTCTATTGATGGAAGATAGACCTACGTGCCAAATGATTAAGCTTGAGATCGGGGTAGAATAGTTCGTGGTTATTATTATTATTATATAAAAAATCCCGTAATATTGTTCTCTTTTGAATCAGTATGTGATTTAACAAATAGTTAACGTGCATGATAGATTTATCTTAGTGTCTGTGCACGAGATCTGTTATCTGATAATCTGGTTCATCTTGTCGGCCATCTAAATTAGATATTGACTGTCGTATCTTTTGCCTAGTGATGGTGAGGTTTTATATTTTTCCATTTTTTGATGAGCATTGACCCAAGAGCAGCAACTAATCTTCCACATCAATGTGCTTCTCAAATGGGAAACTTGATATTATCTCTTGCTTTCAATATGAGTCAATAAAGTGGCATATTCTATATCTGATTATTTGTTTTTCTAGTTTGTAGTCCATGGAACAAATTCAATTTGAATAATTGATACATGAAACACAAGTTTAGACTGAGACCCTTCCTGAATCTCAGTTTCTTAAAATCTTGGTGTTTAGGTGCATGCATATGCAATGCGATATTCATATCATCAATTACTCATCAACTAGTTAGCTATCAAATTTTTTTGATTAAATCTAATTGCATATGCAATATACAAATGTCTCTGCTAAAATTTATATCATCAAGCAATCATATTTTTTTTTCATTCTATATATACAAATATCTCTGTTAAGTCTCATTCTTATCTGTTATTAAAGATTAAATTAGGTTGGGCTAACTTTATTTTGGGCCAGTTAAAAAAAAAGGTGATATATGGCTATATCTGCAATCTGATGTGGGTGAATCATTGCATATACACATGAATTGTATGGATTGCTTTCTAAAACAATGCATGATTATAAATATCTCATTAGATATGTAGTTGCTCAATTGATCTACTGATCCATATTCCGGTTTGACCGTCCCTCTTATTTGGCTTAGATTGGTAGATAGTGAATATTGTATGTGAAATGATTCAACAAATTATGCATCACAACATATTGTTCCTGAACATTCTCTAGGCTAAAGTTGTAGTGTTGTTATTCTATGCATTATTTGACAAAATCACTAGTTTCAGCATTTTCTGATGTTTTATGCACTAACTTCGGTGCTGCCTCGAACAAAGCAAAGTGCTCATATTTTAAGATTTTAGGTAGATTCATTTTATTTCTTTGATAAATAGTAGGACTATGGAAATGCAGACTAGGCAACTATATGATTATTATAAGCATCCTATGACTCTTTAGCCATATTTGTTAGACTAATAAAAAATAAACAATATCTTGTATAGGAAACAACTAACAATGGCATGTGAAATTCATAGCAGCCAAGTATTATTCAAAGAAAAAGAATTTACTCTTCTTTACCAGATTGTGTTTGTCTTAACTATTTGTGTCTTTCCTTCCCCTACCTCCTCCCATCATCCAATTAAGCAAATCCAACTTAACATTAAGAGCGGATGGAGTTGCAAGCAAGGTTGTCTTGATCAAGATCCTACTTTGGTACAGGATTAAGTCCATAGTCTCAAATTGTAGGATTGTAAGATCCTATAACTTTTATTTACATATTTTAGAACCATGGTTGGCATTGATTTATCATATGGATTTACTTTGAATATAGTATATTGATATAAACAGTGGAACAATATAATTCTAATATAATGAATTATAAATAAAATTACTCATATAGCAAATATCTGAAAAATATATTGCAATTTTCAAAGTATTCAATCATTATATAACTAGTAATAACTTCTATAAGATGAATCATAACTATTATATGAATTATTATATAGATAATTCATGATTCTGTAAATTATGGTATATGATCACATAGCTAATTCCTGTAAAGTTTATTGGAATTTTGTTAGATTTTAAAGAACAAGTCATCTTATCAATTATGCTAACTAGCGACGTTATCATAATCCATGATTTATGGAATATTTTCAGCCTAAGTTTTAGGGATACATAGTTACAAAATCATCTTTTCCCACAAGTTCTTATGTACTAACTGTATGTGAGCGAACAATTAGATATTCATAAAATCCTAGCTTATTTCAGATCTTACTTGGATGTTGATCACTTAGGTGTGCTTAAATTATAAAATCTAAAGGTTCTGATCGTAGAGTAACTTTGTTAGAGATAATTGCATCAAAAGGAAAATATTTTAAGGAGCGATTTGAAGTGAAAAGAGTTAAGGGGAGCATTATATGATCTAGAACAGAATAAAAACATGCGAATTCTATCTAGGAGACAAGGGTTATTGTGAAACACTTATTGGAAAAGCCATTATTGGAGGTTGTGGTCACCTAGTTTCCATCTCAGTTAATAAAAATAACTATTGCATGTGTTGTAATCTTGTAATCCTTAAAAAGAAAATATTATTATGGAAATGTTTTTCTAAAAACTATATTTGTTGTTTATGGTTACCTGGTTTCCAACTTTTGGTGTGCTCTGGAACAATATCATTCTTATCATTATTGTATCAGGTTTCTTGCTTCTATACTAAATAAACAGAGTAATAGGTACTTCTATGTTCTTCTAACTATGGTAGTCATTTAAGTGTGCAAATTGGAATTATTTCTTAGGGTTTGCTTAGAAACATACACATAGGATGCCACACACTTGCACAATGCTTCTCATTAGGTACTTCTTGTGCCTCGTTTGAGGGAACAACCTCCATGGATGGTACGAGGGAGCTAGGTTTCATGATTGATCCGAGCATCATTCTCCTTTTCTTGTTATTGGTTCTAATGGCACATTGTTACATCATCAAAAAATTGATGACCTTTGTGTATTATTAATGCAACCTAGTTGCAATAAAAAAAATACAATATTAGCATGGCTTGATGTCCGTAAACACACAAATTGAAATTCCATAGCATTCAATTTGGGATAAGTAGTTCGTAACACAAAAACAAAAGTTGTAGTGCTACAGCTATTCAATATTGTTGCTGCTAATCTAAGATTGAAGTACTTGTTGTATGTGCATCACAGGAAAGTTTAAATTATAGACATTGAAAGAGTCTGTAAACCAAGATTTGTACATATTTTAGTGATGTTCTATTCTTCATAGCCTACCTTTTGGAACACTCAGAAATCAGTAAAAAAACTTGACCTTTATTGGTTAAGAAGGTTTGAGTTGGATCGTTTGATCAACCAAACATTCATGACCTGTGAGACAGTGATTCTTAATTTGGACCAATAAATAAGGTCCTTACTATCAATTAACTAGGGATTTATTTGTTAGTGTAGTTTATAAAGAAATGTCTCTTGCTCATTGATCTAGTGCATTGCAGTCAGTGTCCAAACTCAAATTGGTATAATGTCCCATTTGCCCACTGATTCAACCTGCAGATCTGTTCTTATAATTGTGGTTTGCAAATGCCTTAATGGACTCATGGGACATCTCTCTTCTGTTGTATTTGCGGTGTCAACTTAGCCTTCCTGTTCATTTAGGCACATTCCTGATCTTATTGTGCATGTGGACTGGTACTGTGTTTTTACTTATTGACAGAATTCAGTATACGTGACACTACTCTGAGGCTTGCATTGGAGGAAAATTCCTTCAAGCTCTGGTTGTCAACATTTGAAGCTGGTCTCTGATCTACAGATTCGAGTCCTTCAACAGCACATTGAGGTTGATATCGTGATTTAATGCTCCCTTTGTAGGACCTTAGTTGCTAGGGCTGATGAGGAAATTTGCATTCCATGACCCCTCAAATTGGCTATGATGCGTCTCTATGAACTCCTTACATCCTTCGACTTAATGCTGGTTGATGAGTTTGTAACCCTCTACTTGCTTCTTGAAAGTTCATGCGGATTCTTTAGCACCTCAGTAATTGAGAAAACAAAATAATCATTGATCAGAAATTGTTGTACATAAACTTTTGTTGTTTGAACCACTACTAGTAAATTCTTGTGGAGGAAGGTTAAGCAAAAGAATTTAGGCGACACTTGATTGTTGTACTATTCATTTTATAATCTTCTCTATTACTTGCAATGGTGAGACGAGCCCTTTGTACTTCTTTGCTTTATCTCTGTTTATGTTTTTGTGTAGTTTCATAGTGCTGAGCCACTTATCCATTTAATGAAGATCTTGTCAATTAATATTCTTAATGATTTCATGCAGGAAAGTTGCTGTTAAATAAGTGAGAAATGTCCCCGGCTTCTAAATCTAAGGCCATGGAGAAATTGTCTGCAAAGACAGTCAAGGAACAAGGCAAAGTCTCTTCAAAGCCTGTTTTGGCTGTTAACCATGGAAATGGTGTCCCGTCAAGTGGATACAATCCAGATTCAGGCACATTCCACAATTTTGATACGACAAGCTCTGTTTCTGTGCCAGGCCAAAACAATGGACGTTTTGGAACCATAGATGAAACAGAGGATCATTCTGTTAGTACCGCTGGTGATTCTGGAGAAGATGAACAAAAAGAGAAAACCACTAGTAATGGACCTCGTATTGAATCTATACCTGGCTGTGACACAGACAAGCGGGAGAAGATTCGACAGAAAAATGAGAGAAAGCATCAGCGGCAGAAGGAAAGACGTGCTCAGGAGTTACATGAACGCTGTAGTGGGTACCTCATGTCTAGGAAACTGGAGATGCTTGCTCAGAAAATTGTAGCCATGGGGTTCTCTTCTGAGGAGGCAACAATGGCTCTTATACAAAATGAAGGACGTGTCGAAGAGTCCATTTCATGGCTCCTTGAACTGAGCGAAGAGAGCAAGCATCATATTGCAGCAAATATAGACAGTTCTGTCAACATGAAAATTGATATAAGTGCAGAGCTTGTAAAGATAACGGATTTGGAGATAAAATTCAAGTCCACGAAGCAGGAAGTGGAAAGGGCTGTAGTTGCATGCGAGGGTGACTTGGAGAAGACTGAAGAGACTTTGAAGGCACATAAGCAGGAAGTAAAGGCTGCTCCATTGAAATTGGAAGAAGCAGATGACTCTGTCACAGCAAGTGGGACTCTTGACAATAAGATGGTAATGCCTGTTCAAAATGTGTCATTAAGACCTCAACTAAAGGGAGCAGTTCCAGTTGTCACTCTGCAACGAAGAGAAGAACAAGATTTGAGTCATAACAAAACTTTTGCAACCGGAGTTGCAGAGTCTGTGAATAAGAATTTGCGGTCTTCGAGAAGGATACTACCTAAGACAGATTGGGGAAGACCCCAAGTGGTTGCTTCCATGGATAAAAGGTGGTCAAATGGTAGCTCTGCCTCATCTGCTGCATACTCTTTGCCAACCTCTCTGCAGGTAGCTGTGCCTCCAGCCAATCGATATGTGATGACAAGTAATGAAATGAAACTTAACCTGCCATCAGTGACATTGAGGGAGCCTGTCATTGTGATGCAGCGGCCTCAGTCTCTTCATGCCAAACAAAACCCTGCGTCTACAAGCCCGAACATCACCAGTACATCACCGCCGACTTCCACAGGATGGTATCCGAATGGTACATCTAGCGTGGGGTTGATAAAGGTGGAAAATGGAGGTCTCATACCGAGCTCATCTTACCTGGGTTTGCATGGTTCTACTGCCCAACAATTTATTAACCCAAATCATTTCCGACCTGCTTCTAATCCGGTGGAGTCCTTTCCGACTGGTTGGGGTGCTCCATTCAACCCTTCAAGTTCATCCACACTGTCACCTGGCATACCTTCTTCGCCTGCTCTCCTTACGAGCTTGCCTTCTGGTCTGTCTGCTTCATCCAATGATGACTGGTGTTCCAGTGGGTCAACAACATACGACTATACCTCTATAGATTGGAGCATGGATACAGATTTCATGAAGCCATCCCACAAGATCAACAACTTGCCTTCGACATGGTCTACCATGTTCATGGGTGGGAAAATGGTGAAGCGTACTGTGAACTCACACTCAGCAGTTATTGACATACAGGGTGATGGTCTTGCAACCGAAGACTCTTCATACTCGTCGGGGTCGTATGATTGGTCATCTCCTTTTACAGGGAAGGACCTGCTGAGCATTCCAAGACGGTATGTTACCGATTCTTCACCCTAGGAAGGTTGTAAGCTGAGAAAGAATAAATGACAGTGGATTTGTTGCTGTTGATGTTCTTCATGCTCATGATTTAAAAACTGCATGCTTTGGTTCAAAGTTAAACCGCTGGTGGTTGTAGCGATTGAGATGCGAACGTTGTAGTAATGCATCGAGTTGAAATTGATGCATTACCACATTGTTCCTTGCCTTTCAGTCAGGTTCAAATTACAGTTTTTTTTCATGAAAATTAATTTATTAAATTTAAGAATTGGGGTTTCAATAATTATCCTATTAATTACAGGATGCAATCCGCTAGGGTAGATAAGAGTTAAATGTTAACAAGAATTCGTTTCCACACTATTGTAACTAAAAATTTTACATATGTAAATTGTCTTAAAATTACTAACATTAAGGCTGCATTTGGTGTGGAGTAATAAGCTTTGCAATTGGTGTGGGGTAATAAGCTTTGTAATATAATTTTGATTATATTACAAGATTAATTATTTTATTTAGTAAATTTTAAACCTGTAATATAATTCAGATTATAAAAAAATAATAAATTTTTATAATTTTGATTACATTACAATCTTAAGATTTAATATGTCAAATATAATTATAATCTCATCAAATCAAGCCCTGGATAAATTCATCGACATCATCTTCTTCGCCGGTAGAGGTCGTAGGATATTTTTATCATTTTATAATAATACGAATTACATTCTTTATAAAAAAGTAAGGAACACTAATGTAAATCAATGAGTATATATATAAATCTTTTACCAAACTTAGTAACGTAATATTAATTACATTACAAGCTTTAATTCAACATCCTCTTAACACCAAACCTAATTTTCTCCCCATGTAAGAAAAAAGTTGTTCAAACTTTTTTTTTTAATTTCAACTTCTTACCTAATTGCCCTCTTTAGGTAAAAAATAAAAAATAAAAAAAAAAATCTAAAATGAGATATAGTTTATCCTAGGAGAAAAAGAGTCTTCAATTCAATAAAAAATATACTCAATTTTAATTAAACAGTGCTAAATTTAAGAAAAATTATACCTCATTTTAGATTTTTTTTACCTATAAAAAATAATGAGGGTTTCTATTCTCTCATACAAATAAAAAAAATTATGCTAAATTTGATAGAAAATATACTATATTCTAGTTTAAATATGCTAAATTTATGAGGAATTATAACTCCTTTTAGACCATTTGTATCTATAAAAACTGAGGACAATTAGGTAACTTAATACGCACTTGGAAGTTGAAGTAAAGGAAAGTTTGCATGTAGGGAGTGAGAATATTTTTTTTCCGGACATAGGGATTGAGGAGGAAGTTAAGTTTAGTGTTATGGAGTTTATGAAAATTTACCCTTGGAATAAATATATTTTTAGAATTAAAAATAGAATAATTATATTATTAAAATAAAAAAAAATAGAATGAAATGTCTTTTTAATATAATTTTTTGCCCTTTAAAAAAATATAACAGGCGCCTTTTAAATTTTTAGTCTTTAAAAATCTGATAAAAGAAGATTAATTCTAATTTCTTAAAACAGAATACGAAAGTTAAAATAAATATTTATCATTAGGATATTATTCACTCTTAATAAATTTGAAGAGGTTAGTTTGTTTTCCAGATCTTACTTTTTAAAATAAAAATTCATGAACCAAATAAATGTCATGGATCGGATTTGGTTTGAGGCTGTCACCAGCGAAGCCTCTTATTTTTTTTTTTCTGGTCTCTCTAATCTTACAGCTCACTCTTCTGTCTACTTTTGCAATCTCTCTCTGCTTTTTTGCTGTGACTTTGACCTTGACTTTTTCCTAATGGTACAAAGGAAGTAACGGCCGACATTTTCATACTTAAACCAAATGACAAGAGGATCAGACAAGATGGAGTCAATTACCATCCTATGGTCACAACGTTATATAATCTATAAAGCCCCCGGAATTATGGTGCAGCTGTAAGGTATTTAGTTATCTCTCAGACACCCACGGTTTGATTCCCAGCTATGGTGTATTTGTAGGGATTTTTCCTCCAAATGGGACTCGCAACTAAGGGACGCTGAGCTTCTGAGCTGTCTACCGCGAGTGCTTCCCGATTTACCATAATGGTCGATAGGAACCTTCCGTGGGGCCGGGCCGGCCACTCCCAGAGATAGTTAATGAGGCTAGGCTAACTGGGTTTATCAATTTTTTTTGTTATATAATCTATAAAACAGCAGCTTACCTAGGGTTGTTCACTGGCCGAGTCTAAGATTTATAGTGTT
>JBAMIE010206040.1:0-10665 GCA_037177295.1 Kaempferia parviflora
AAGAAGGGGTCTCCGATTCTGATACTATATAGCTCAAGTCAGCACTCTTTTCGAAAGAGGGAAACTAGTAGAAATGAACAGTGTATATGTATTATGTACTTATCTTCGTCAGAAGCTGAAGATCTCTATTTATAATGTGAGTTTTATCCCTTTGCACGCCTCGAGTGACATCTCCTGTGGTAAGTCGTTTCTAACATTTTGATACCTTTCCCCATCTGAGTATACCATCTCTATGTCTTATTAGACTTTCGGAGCTTCGACCGTACAAAGAGTACATCGCACATCCTTTGACAATCGGTAAGTTAAATGACAATGGGGTAGGTGGATCGAAAGGACAGGAAAATTCTGACGGTCCTTGTTGTCAGTATGTTTGGTCAGCAGGTTGACCTTCCGGGCGGTTAGTTCGACTGGTTAGCTTACTGATGACTCGGCTCAGCTCGGACGACCTGTTTGGTCTGCTCAGTTGGCCAACTCATTCTGCTCTGGTCTATCTTAACTCGCTCGACCAGTCCACTTGGTTGAGGTTTGGCCGTCCGACCTGCTTGTTGGCTCGGCCGTTCGATCTAGCAAATAGCTTGGATGATAATTCGATCAGTCAGTTAGCTAGATCAACCTGATCGGTCCACTCAGTTGATCAACTCACTCTGCTCTGATCTGTTTTGACTTGGGCGGTCAATTCTCAGCGGTTCTTCGGACGGCCACCTCGACGGTCACACGGTAATGAATTTTAGAAAACCCCCCAAAATATAAGAAATAAGAAATTGATTTCTCCATAGTTCTAAAGTCTGAAGAATAATAAACAATAGGTTGTGCGCGAGGCGGAGTGAGCGATGCGGCCGATGCCTCACGACCGGCCATGGCGGAAAACGACATCCAGACGCTCCAAACCATACTCATCTCCTCTATTTTTCATCGTCCCCTTCCTCTCCTTCCTCCTCTTTCGGTGTTCCAATGGCAGATGGTAATGCAGAGAGTCTCACCGACCACTCGTTCAACTCTTCGAGCTCCGACGGAGATCGTGAGCACTGGACGGAGGTCCAGCCGATGACCCAAAAGGTACCATCTTTCTCTTGTTATCTTTTCTCTTCTCGTGGCACAGTTCTACCTTTCCACATTGACTGCAATTGCCATCGACAAAGATGAACAAGCAGGCAGGTGATAATAAGTTTCAACCTTAGCTATGCCGATTGTTCTTGAGATCTTATGTGCCTTTCAAATTTTCTCTAGTACGGATTAGTGGGGACTGAGTTGACTGAAGATGGAATTGAAGGAAATGTCTAAATGTGCTACACTTCTGCTTTGTGCCGATTATAATTCTACACATCCATCTTTTTACATCCATCCTTTAGTGAACAACAATATTTGATGTGAAATTTTAAATTCACTGTTTAACATGATGACTGTGTTAAGATAGAACACTTATTCTGTTTTGAACTACCTGATAACTCTATTGTTTGGATTGTTCAACTATAGCTGTATTAAGCTTCCATATTTTACAGGGAATTAGACGCTTGTGTTCAGAGCTCCTTGAAATAAAGAAGGTGTCGGAGGAAGACTTTAGAAAAAATGCTTATTCATGTTATTCAGCATTTGTCAGGTAAATCTCCATGCTTAAATATTCACCTAAACTATCATTTTGTGAAGGCTTCATTTGTTATCAAGGTAAACTTTTCTGCTTGAATATTTCATCAACCATTCTGTTTATGAAGGTTTCTTTTACTGTTTAGTGTTTTTTTTTAAAAAAAAATATTTAATGACCAAGTGTCCATGCCGAAGGAAAGGAATAATGGGGTGGCTGTGCGACCTTCCTGAATTGATCTAAATGTATGTTGACTTTTGCTGTTCTAAGTAGGTTTACAAATTCATAAAAGTAGTTTGATTATGTTCTGAGGTTTCTTCAATTTGTGAATGATGATATTCATACTTCAAGATTAGTGGTTTTTTCTTCTGATTATGGGTATTGCTAGGCTAGTTGGTTTAGCTGGTTCTAGTTTATTGATCTTGGCAAACTGTCCTATGTGGTGTTTGTTGTGGAAAATTCAAGCCATCCAATATCCATGAACCCAAGATGCTAATGATTGGTGTGATTTTGGACTATCAACTATGAGTTGGACTTTGGGTCTTGGGATGTCGAGTTTCTATATGTAGTGTTAGTGTTGAAATGTTAGTGTCCTACATGGGCACAAAGAGTTTATGGTTAACAAGTTAATGATAGTTCTCACATAGGTGGGTTGTGACACTAACAATTATAGAGATGTGTTTATCACATAGTAGCAGAGAAGACACCAAATCAAGTATTCCACTCAACATTCATGGTTTCTTGAAACAAACTTAGGGCTAGGGTAAGCTTGAACGATACCAAACTGGTGGGGCTGAATCAAAGTGGAGGACAAACATAGGACAAAAATTTTATATGAAGAGCCTATATAAGAATATGAGGGTTCAGGGAGCTGACAATGAGAGTAACTACACAGGTGTGACGTTAATTGTCCACATAGTAGCAGCTAACTATACCAAATAAAGTTTTTCAGTCTTCATTCTTCCTAATTGCTGGAGTGTTCATCCAACAATCATCCTAGAAATGACTTTATTTGAGAATCTGACATGTACCTTCAATTTATTCAAAACTTTACTATCAAGTATCAACATCAGTTCATAGTTATCAAATTATTATTGTCTTTCTGTATTTCATTACCAAATAAAATTAGACATGTTTTTGTGCTTAGTCAAGATTTTGTTTTCTTCCAGGATACTTGACGAAGTATCACAAGTTAACTATGATCTCGAGGAGTTGAAAGAACAAGTTTCAAACCAAAGGAATCTTGTTCAAAATCTGTTTAAATGTCTTTATTTGGATAAGCTGTCAGACAACACAATAGAAACCAGCAAGCAGGATGAAGATCTTGATCTATATTTCTCTACAAAATTTGACTTTCAAGTTTATGATACTTTGGACGCATTGGATATTTTTCTCTCTGAGCAAAAAGTGAATGATGCATTGATTCTTTTGGAAAAGGCGACCAAGGCCTTACAATATATGAAGATGGAAGAACATATCTTGCCCTCAATGACATCATACTTTAATGCAATATCAGATTGGAGGACTAGGATAGCTAAACAATTTATTGCATTGGCTGAACACCCCAGAGTAACTCATACAGAGTTACAGAAGGCACTATCTGGTCTTTTAAGGCTTGGTGAAGGTTATCAGGCCAACATTTTACTGCTAAAGTTTTATCATTTGCGTCTTGAGCATCGTCTACAAGAATTATTTTCCCAAAAAGAATCTTTGGGTCACTTCTATCCCTATGAAGTTGCAAAAGCTGTGTTCTCAATTATTTTTCAAGCAGCAAAAAGTTCTATATTCTTGAATGGGGACTCATATCCTTGTTCCCTAGATCTTTTGGAATGGGCTAGGACAGAACTTGAGGAATTTAGTCACATTGTTTATGCATATTTTAAATCCAAATCAGAAATAATTGTCAAATTTCATCAGGCAGTTGAAGTTGTAGATTATGCTATCTCACTTTGCTCTTTGTTGAGATCTCAAAGACTATTCTTAGTGCATGATTTGATGAATTACTTGAGGCCTTATATGGAGGACTTATTAGACAAACATTTGGATCATTATAGAGACGTTTCCAGAATCTTGGTGGAAAATGAGACTTGGGTCCTAAAAAAGTTTCTTTTGTCAGAACTGATAGAGGAAACACCATCTACAGCAGTGAATGGTGCTGAAGAGGAGTATTGTTTACTAACTTGCAGTGGGAGAAAGTTTGTCCCATTAATACAGGTTTCATAAATGGATTTACCTGATCTATTTGTACACAACTACACATCTTCTAGCATTAAATTTTCTTTTCTTTGTTCTCATTGGTTTCCTATTATTGTACTTGTGTTGTTGTTGTTTTTTTTTTTTTTTAATCTATTTTTCTGTCTCTCACTCTATTTCCCGCTAAACTTTGGTAAAAGAGGGGCTACTTCATTAATCTTGAAGATAAACATACAATATAATCCATTTTTGAAAGGGAGGTGTCACTAGTGATTAATCATCCAATCTATATTACTGGACTTGGGTATGATTATTTGACATGGGTGTGGAACCAAAAGTCTAGTATAGCTATTTCTATTTATTTTTTTTCACACATGAATAATAGACATATCGAGTGTCCACTCAATATGTCAATGTTGGAGTTTTTCTATTTGAGATGAGTATTGAAGGGGTAGATGAAGACTTCAAGTACTAAAGCCCATAGTTTAATAGATTGGCACGTTGCAAACTATGCGTGAAATGACTACTTTCCATTATCCTACTTTTAAGCTGATTATGAGTTGTTAGTGGGGGATTCCACATTGGTTAGAGTACCATCACAAGAAAATGTTGAGGGTAGATAATTAAAAAGGTATAAGTGAGACCTCAATGCCCTAGTCTAGGTTATATAATTTATCTAGCTGAAGATTCAGAGTTACATCATAATACAGATGACATAGCTTAACAATCATTGCATATAGCAATCATGTAATTAATGATTTCAATATGCAAAATTGCAAACTAGTCTGAAGTAACAGCAAAATCTTTGTAATCTAGATAATATGAATTGCACTAAATAGTGATTGCTAATCAGTTCTAATTGTATTTAATCAGGACATTATCAATGATTTCTCTTCAATGGTTACTTTTGAGATGGGATGTTCAATTGCTCAAGGACTTGCTGGCCTAGTTAATGAATATATTATTGCCCTAGAACAAGCTATTCAAAGTAAAGAAGCTAGTCTAGGAATTTTTGATCAAGGAATTATGGAAACTTCAAAACTAGAGCTGCAGTTATTGCTTCTGGTTAACACTGCAACCATTGTGAAACTTTTACCCATTATTACCACTGGTATCTTTGGCATTACAAAGTCTTCATATTCTCATTCAGATCAGGTTAATAGATCATCACAGGAGCTTTACAATTTGGTGCTTTCTGTTGAAGAAGTTGCAGATCGGTTACAAAGTACTTTCTGCCAGCAATTTGTTAATAAAGCCATCTTTAGTAGGTTAAATACATCAGTTCCCATTTTGGAATCGAATGCTAAATATGCTTACCAGAGTACTGCCGGCTCAAAACAAGAAATTATGTTTCCATCTTTTATTTTTCAGGTTTGTTATTTTCGACTTTCAGTGAATCATTCCTATGCTTTGACTAACATCATTGATAAAATTTTATGGTTCCATGAAATGCATTAATAGTGTGACGTAATCGTGTTTTCTTAATTCACATTGGAAGTTCTTTCTTCCTGATTATCTTTATTAGGAAGTAGATATAGGATTTGCTATTTAATGTAAGTATATAATTCTAGTAAAACATCTTAAGAACTTTTTTTAAAAATGCATCTTTGTAGGTCACGGTTTATTTCTTGTTTAAGGTGTCTTTTGAATATGTGATAGAAAATGCAACCATCCATGTGTTTTATTTCTTAATGCCTTTCTAAATCCACAAAACATATCGAAATATGTATCAGCCTACCTGGAAGTAGCTTTTTTCCAAAAAAAAAAATACCCCACGAAGTTGCTTTTTATGATTCTAAGAGTTGTATATTTTTTGACAAAACATTGTCAATTGACAGATACAAAATTTAATTGACGGATCTCACTGCACACCCTAGTTTGGGTCTACATGGAGAAATATGAGGTAATCAGGTGGTGATCAACTACTGTTTTGAACTTATTCATTTTGGATAAGTAGTTATGCTTAACAAAGATAATGGCCCGTTATCTCATCTAGAAGGGTTGTGACTCATGCATCACAAAAGATTGGAAAGTTTCCTATATTAGGTTTAATTCCACATCCAACTCATATGCAAGAGCTTGTGGATGGCTATGTAGCAGTTATCAAACTTCCAAAATGTGCCACAAGTAGATGTATGACCAACTTCCCATGATATGAAGAAAACCAGTAAAAAACGTACTTCAAGTTGAGTAAAGATTAGTTTGGCAGGAAGGTTGTACAATCAGATGATGGCAAGAACCTCAAATGGAAGTTAGCCTTCTTCCTTCCGAAGATCAGTATGAGGCTATGAACATAAGGTTGATAGGATTGATATCCTACTTAGGGTCAAGAGGATGAGATTAAAGGATGTCATCACAATTTGATAAAAATACATTAGAGCGGATTATTTAATATTTAGTTTCATCTATGATGGTTTCTGAATTTTCATTATATCTGGAGCACAAGTAAAACTATCATTAATAAGAATGAGTAAACTATTTGTTTAAATTTAAAGCAAAACTCCTTTGTGTTTTGATTCTTGATTACTTTTTTTTATCTGATTCTGTCTTGCATAATCATCTATATAATAATGGATGAATGTTCTAGAGTCGGATGTATTTTAAGCTATTTCTATATTATTGATTTTACTGTAATGATTAAGTTTCAATTTCGTTTTTATTAAACATGAAGTTTTGTGGTTTAGTTCCAAGATATTTTTCTCCTATGCAAGTTTGAATTCCTTGTTGCATCATTCTCTTTCTTCTAATGGTTATTTTTTGAATGTCAAGGAATTATTCTACTGGTTGAGGAAATTAGAGAATATTTCCAGATCCATCTTTGAAGGCAAGCATGGCATAGTGAAATTGTTGATAAAGTTAATGGAAGCATTGCCTACTTGTCTTTCAAGTAACCAAAGCTTATGGAAAATCACAGAAGATTCGTCAAAAATTAGAATGTATAACTTCCTTGAGCAGGTATTACCGTATCTTTGTCCTCTAATTTAACATTTTTGGTGACTACGTAACCATATGTTGTCATTGTTGCAGCAAGACTTAATTTGTTAAGTACTAATTTTGCGTATTCATGCTTGTTATGAGACTGTTGTCGGTTGTTGCCAAATTTGAAGAATTTAGTGACATTGTTAGAGAAGGACATTTCTTAAATGCAAATATTATGTAGAGTGTTTGTATTACTGTTTTTGGTGTACAAACTTTGATTGCTCAAATTCTGCAGGTTCACATGGATATTTATTTTCTTCTCGAAGTTGCAAAATTTGGAGGATATCTTTTGGACAATCTTTTAGCTACAACAATGAATACACTGAAAGAAATAGATGTGATGTATACATCTTTTTGGTATCTGGATGGGTAAGAGCTGAGTTTTCCCCTTAGTTTGAAAATTTCTATATGATTCAGAATTTAGAAAAAAAAATATTATATTGCATGATTAGGCAGATGAAAGACTAAGGTATGCATTAGGCTTGGTTATATCTTGCATTTTTATCTAAAAGTGTTCCTTATTCAGTTCAAAATCATGATGAGCCGAATTAAAATTTTGATTTAGTTTGCCTTCTTATCTAAATCGGTTTGATATGGTTTGGTTTGAGTTGACCAAAGCATACAAAATTTAGTTGGATTTTGGTTTCATTTTTGTAAACAAAAATAAATAAAATGTCAATTTTTTCTTTGGTTAAATAATGAAAATATACATTTGTCATTTAGATTTATTATGAATTATAGATAACTGAATTTGTCATATTATATTTTATAAAATAATATTTATTCATAAAATTTTTAATTTAATAATAAAATTAAAAAATTATAATGCAAAAAACGCCAATTCGGTTAGACCAAAACCAAAGCAAACCAAAAATATCATTACTATTTTCTTTCAATTTTGTTTCTAAAAAAATGGTCTCGGTTTGATTTGTTGACTTAATTGAGGATAAGAGGTTGAGTTATTTTTTGCTAAAGTGTAGTCCATGCAGCATATTTGTTTAAATGAATTTTATATTTATTTGCAGTGTTCTACCAGATGATTGTTGGATTCAAGAGATCGCCAGTCTTGCTATCGAAAAATTAAAAAAATTTGAGCCAGTGGAGTCACAACTAAAGGAAGAACCTCCAAGATCACAGAGGATGGAAGCATCTGTCCTAGTTGATGTTAGAAGAACCTCTGTGGATTCTGCATCATCTGTTCGTTTTGTAAAAGTAATAGAAAGACAGGATGCAGTTGCTTCTTTCATTGAGGATGACAAAGTTTGCAAGAGAGAGGGAGAAACTGATATTCGAGATCCTCAAGGAGGTTCAGATGAGGATATTAGTCCAATAGATGTACTGACACAGAAGCAACAAGATGCCACCACTATTCATGCTGCTGAACCCATTGTGCTCTATACTCGAGAGGGAGAGGCTAATCTGGAGAAGAATCATTCTAGGCTTCCAACTGGCATCATCAGTAGCCCTATCGTTGAGGCTGATTATGTTTCTTGTTCTTCTTCAGAGGGCTTAAGTGATGCTGAGGAACCAATTGTGCACGAGAAAAATTCCAAGAAGGAAAAATCGACCGATGTGAAAGTAATAGATCGATACCACCGAGTATAATACAATCAATGCAACATTGAAAGATTAGAGGTAAAAGTTAAAAAGGCATATGGTTTTATGAGGTTTGTAGTAGAAGTGGTTTAGTAATACAGAAACACACTAATGATACTCTTTTTTTTCCAACTATTACTATATTATCTTTTTTATCTTCATCACATAACGCGAAGTGTTGTTACAGAAACACACTATCCGAAGTTATTCGCTGTGGGGTGAAAGTGACATGGTCAATCCCTTCTAGCAGTGTTGTTATACTGATTTAGTTCTTCTAAGCATGTTTATCCTAGTTCACATTTAGCCATGTGTGTGTGTGAGAGTGATTTTTGATTGAAACATCATAATTAATGGATGATCAACTGTTGTTTGCTGGCAACTATGCACCATGATGGATATGCAGGGGATTTTGTGAGGTGTATGATTTATATCTACTAATTTGTGGACACTCATATAGCTATATTGGGTGGATAGTAGTGTTACGTCTTGAGGTGAATTGTTGGACCAACAATTCACATGGTGTGAGTGGATTAGATTTGTTTTCGCCTCCTACTCATTTGTAGATTAACAAAGTTTTACTTTTATCTTTTCCTGCTGATTTAAAGCAGCATTTAAGTTCCTTCATAGGGTAAAGGAGAGGCTAGGGAGGGTAATTTCATCTGAATCTGATGAAAAATTTGACATCCAACCTGAATGAAGAAGAATATGGAGTAATTTTTTGACCCAATTATAATAATCGGGTAATCATATATGAATATTTTTGGATATGAGTACATAGATGGATGCAGTAAAATTCTATCCATATCCTACCTGATATCCAATATATATATACTCACCCGAAACTACTAATCAAATTTAGTTCGATTTTTTTTAAACTTAAACTTGATTTAAATTTAATTTATTTAGATGTTATTAAATTTTCAACTAAGCTTGTTTTATTATTTAAATTTATTTGATCTAATATTTAAAACTTTTTTTATTTATTTATAAATTTATAAGAATTTTATTAATGAATATGACTAATAAATTCTATTCATGTAAATTATTCGTAAATACTTTATAATATTTTATTCATCAATATTAACAAATTAAACATAAATATATTTAATTTTATAAATTTAATATTAATATTCAATTTATTCATTTAAATATAAATATAAATAAATTCTTACCAAATTAAATATTAAATTTGCTTATGCAACCCTACAAGTGGGTTATTATCATATTGATACGACGACGTTCGAATTTCAATAGGAATAAATATTTTAAAAGTCAACTCTGAGTGCATAAATTGACACCTGAATTATTGAAAAAAAAAATAACATCAATAACAATTCAACTCGGACCACTTTCCCTTATATTAAGAATTGAAACTAAACAGGATCATGGCTCATGGGCATTCGACTACTCACCAATTTTAGTCACAGGAGACGGCGCCGCAGCGAGGGATGTCGTCTCTGTGCTCTCCACCTATTTAATTTTTAAAAATATCTCTCTATCTTATCTTATGTGTAAATATCATTAATAATGTTTAATTAATTTTTTAATTAGATAAATTTATTTTTGACCATCTAAATTTACCGTTTTAAGATATGAAACTCATCTTTGTAGAGAATGCTAGTTAACGGCAATTTCCCCAAAAAGCGTGCCTAGCTAAAATTGTTGAATTCACAAATGACTAATGACTCTTATTATTTCTCTCTTTCCTTTCTCTTTGTTTATTAATCTTAAGGATGCTAGTATGGTGATAGTATTGTGGTATCGATTTTTAAAAATAAATATTACAGTTTAACACATTAGTATCATTGTGATATTGATTGTTTTAAAGCCAACACTTACTGTGATACTAATTTTTTAAAAATAGTAAAAATGATATATTTAGATTCTAGAGCACTATAAAATTCATAAGAGTTAGAATGGATTCAAACGGAGGTTTTTAGGATTATCAATCGATCAAAATTTATTAATGGACCTAGTTAATTAGGGATTTGAATATTTAAAAAAATTGATATGTAATGAAAGCAAATAGTACAGTAAAGATTTTCCATGTAATAGACGGTTTGAATTTTTGAATAATTTGCACTTGTTCCCATTTTATCTTTACAGGCAACTATTATGATGCTAAATTTTAAAGAATAATAACATTGGTGCTAAATGAAAAAAAAAAACTACTGTAGTGAGTAGTGATGGTTTTTAAAAATCATAACTAAAATGTAAACCCTAAAATCAGAATTGATATTTGAAATCCAGTACTAGTGATGTTGGGTAAATTGAAGATAAATATACCCATTAATAAATATGAAAATTAAATGTGCATT
>JBAMIE010206048.1:0-10665 GCA_037177295.1 Kaempferia parviflora
AGTGTTGATTATAAAATAAACTGTTTATATTGTAGTAATTATGATTCGTAATTGTTACAAGATATTGATCTGTGTTAATAAAAAATGAAGTATTCATATTACAAAAGCTATAAACTATAGTTACTATACTATAGTTGTTAGAACTGTAAAGTTGTAAACATAGTTTCATATTGAAAACATATGAGAAATATTATAAGTTTATATGAAAAAATATCTCTATTGGTATGAGGTCTTTTGAGTAGAGCTCAAAAGTAAAATCATGAGGGCTTAGACTCAAAGTAGACTATATCATACCATTGTGAATATATCTAAAATTTTTGTAGACCCAACAATTTGTATGACTACTAGAAGGACTAACCGTCGATTGTGCATAAGAGTGATAATCCAATCGAGCCATGTGAGTAGAATATTTCCTTCGAACAAAGGAAGTAGGGACTCTCATGTTTGAATCAAAAGGACCAGACACTAGGCAGAAAGTCCTAGTTACGGCTAGGCAAGAAAATCCTAATAGGTCAGTTGGACCGAGAGACAGAAAGTCCAGTATGTCAAGAATCGGACAAATAGATTTTCTGCTTGAGGGGGGGATTATTAAGGCTGCAAAGTTACAAACATAGTCCCATATTAAAAATATATAAAAAAGATCATGGGTCTATAAAAGAAAGATATCTTCATTGTTAAGAGGTCTTTTAGGTAAAGCCCAAAAGTAAATCCATAAGAGCTTAGACTTAAAGTGGACAACAACGGTATTATTAGAGTTGAAGTATTGCTATAACATAATATTGACAGAAAAGTGTTCATATTTTACTAGTTTATGTTACAATAGCTATGAATTATAGCCTGCTACACAGTCTGGTTAATCTGAATTGAAGTGTCGTACTAACTATAAATTTATAGTTATTATAACAGTGTCAGAATTTAAGATAATTTTAAAAATAAAAACATATTGAAATGGATCTTTTCAATAATAAATAACTATTATAATATGAATTCAACTCTTCACTTACCATTCATGTTGTAACAGGTTAGCAATTACGAAATCATAGTTAATACAATACAGATTCGACCTACTCACCTAAAATTTATATTATAACAGCTATAAAATCGTAGCAACTATATTCGTAACTATTATAATATGTTTGATCGGTTCAAAATTTATGTGGGAGATAATAACGGTTAAGAATTTTGTAACTACTGTAACGTATTTGATCGGTACTTTAATTACAATACTAGAATGTAATTGAGTAAGTGTATACACTGAATAACGTAGGATGTTTTTTTATATATAAATAATCAAAACGAAACGCCTATGATAATTTGAAAAAAAGGCTTTTATTAATTACTGAGTTGGGAATGCATGCATGGGTATTAATGAAACTATCCATGCGTAGACTACATGCAAAGGCTGTCGCATGCACTTCGCATTAAATAACCATTTTTGTACTTCCAAATCTATACATCTCTTCGTGATGATGAGAAAGAAAGAAAGAAAGAGAAGGAGAGGTTATGTGAAGTCGAAGCAAATAGCTTAGCTTCACAACAAAACAATCTCTTTCTCTTTCTCTCGATATCGTATTCTGTTTTTCTCTTTTATTCTTCTTTTCCAATCCTAAATGATTACCTTGTGAGTGAAGATATATAGCTGAAAGAAGGGGAAAAAAAAAAAACAAGACAAGAACTGGAGTCAAAGACAAGTAGACCCACCCCCCTTGATTCACTGTAGTACCCTGTTTCTCTGTCTCTCTTTCTCGCACGAACAGAAAACAATAATTATTTGGAGAGTTGATTCATTCACTATTCACTAATCTCCGAGTTGTTTCCTTCGTCGATCGACACAACACACCTAACGGAGGCTGATCATCTCTTCTCTTCTCTTCTATTCTTCTCCGCGTTGTAAGCAAAGCTCACAGTGCAATGGCCTGCCACATCGCCATCAACTTTCCACTTAACTGTGAGTATATATCGATCGCCTAGCTACCTCCTCCTCCATGCATATCAATTGCTAAGATCGAAGAATGAGGAGGCCGGCCGACACCCTGCCGGTGGGCAATGACCTTATGATCAGCGGCGGCGGTAATTGTGTTGACAGGAACAACAGTTGCAAGCTAAGGAAAGGGCTGTGGTCGCCAGAGGAGGACGAGAAGCTGACCAACTACATGATGAGGAATGGGCAAGGGTGTTGGAGTGACGTCGCGAGGAATGCCGGCTTGCAGCGGTGCGGTAAGAGCTGCCGGCTCCGGTGGATCAACTACTTGCGCCCGGATCTCAAACGCGGCACCTTCTCCGTACAAGAAGAGGAGCTCATTGTTCACCTCCACTCCATCCTCGGCAACAGGTCGTTTCATCACTAACTTCTCTACCTCAATTCACCGATCTCAATTATTCCTAACGATGCTTCTCGTGTATATAGGTGGTCACAAATTGCAGCCCGATTGCCCGGCCGCACCGACAACGAGATCAAGAACTTTTGGAACTCCACCATCAAGAAGAGGCTGAAGAATTCTGGATCAGAACAGGAGATCAAATTAGCGACCGACGGAAACCTTGGTCATGACCATCCGAGTCAGAGCATGTACATAGACTCCTTGTCCTCGTCTTCTTCCTCGAGGGCTGACCACTGTGATCTACTCCCTCTCCCTGAGTTCAGCTGGTGCAATGCTCCCAAAGTGGACCACGGCTCCTACTTCCATGAAGCCCCCACCAATGTGGCTCATCAAGTTGCCATGGCCTACGGCACAGGGATGATGGTGGTGGAGGAAGGAGGAGGGATCATGGAAGGATATAAAGATCTCATTGTGCCTCCTCTTGATGGGAGTACTGGAAGGAATTGCATGGTGAGCAGTGGCAACATTGAAGGGAATAATTACATGGTGCAGCAAAGCAGCGAGAGCAGTACTGGTGATGGAGGTGGAGGTGGACTGGGGGTGAATTGGGAGGGTGGAGAAAGAAGCATTAGAGTGGAGGAATGGGAGTTGGGAGACTTGATGAGAGATGTTTCTTTTCCTTTCCTTGATTTCCAAGCTGAATGATATGGGCTCCATTGATCACTTCCACAGACAAACAGATGAGAGATGCCCAAATACACTTCAAGTCGATTTGAATTCATTGAAGCTCATTTTTAATTGTATAACACTATAGCCTATACAAAAGAAGTAAAGAGGTGAGTGAATGTTTTGTATGTTTTTTTTTTTTCTCAATTCTCTTCTCTCATAGGAGCTATAATTACATATTTCCACATGAAGGAAAGGTAGGTTTGATTGAGATGCTTCTGTCCCTTCAAGTTGGGCCAAATGCATTAAATTGTGACATGAGCATTGCTATCGCTGTGGTTGTTAGTAATAAAGCGTGGGGACGTGAGCATGGCTTGTGCATGGAATGCATAATTAATGAAGCAATTATGACAAGTTGGTTGCTTGATGATGCCAAGACTCTAAGATTGAATTGAAAATTGATCTAAAATTATTGGGATAACAAATGCCACAATAACACTAGCACAATCAACTCGTAAATAATAATTACACTCACCCGTAACTCATTCCTAAATTATATCAAAAACAAATCACAGAATTATAGCCAACTGTCAAATGATAAAACTAAATTCACCATGTGAAGGAAGGATGACATAATCTAATTTCAGTTGTTTTAAAGACTATCGAATAGTAGAATTTTGTTGGTGCAAAATTGCATTGATTACAGTAGCAGTCATGTCCACGAAAAACTATAACTGGTAGTACTGTTGTGAAATGATTTGCCGAGGGTGATACGGGAGGGTTCACCATGGAACCACGAGCAGTGTTTGGGACAGCATAGATTAAACCTTTTTGCTGGCTTCTGCATTTTTCTTCCGCTCGTGCAAAAGCTTAACCTTATCCTTTTTGCGTTCTTGACCGATCTGTCAGAAAGTGGAAAAGTTAGAAGTCATAATTTCCACAAAATTCAAGTAATTTGTCTAGCCCAGGAACACAAATACAAATAAAATTATGAAGCAACTAAGGGATGAGAACATGTATGACACTAACTAAAGAAAATAAAATGCAGCAAAGCAACAAACTTAGCATTTGGGAACTTAAATTTTGGCAGCTTATAATGGCCACACATGCAAGTCCCAAATGTTAATACAGTGGACCAATATTGAGTTTTTATATGAACGCTATAAATTTACCGGGCAAAATAGTCTCTTATTAATTGCTAACATCATTTAAATAATATCTATTTGGATACAATTAATTTAATTAAATTTTCTAAGTGATTGTGTATGTATCTGCATATTTGTCACATGAAATACATTAGGTGGAGATTTACCACATGTGCATAAATAATTAGCTTATCCACGTGGAAGGAGAGGCCAATCTACAACACAGAACAAATCTTTCAAACAAAAATCATTCGGCTTCTTTGAAAATGATCGTGATGTGACACGGGACGGGAACAACAAGTTCTCCTATTCATTAACTGAAGTTGAATGCCCCCCATTAAAAAGATTAATTAAGAGAAGGAATTGCTGATATTAAGTGAATGATGGCTAAGGTCGAATTTGAATAATGGTGAATGAAATGGGCTATCAGAAAATTTTTTTAAAGGTGAACAAACATACAACAGTCAATTGAATCCATCTAATTGGATGTAAATCAAATTTGAAACGTGACAATTACCAAATTTGGTTAATCTAAAAGATTTACTTTGTCTGCACAGTCAAGCCAAAGCAAAGGAAACTAACTAAGAAACTTATGCAAGGACCTCAACTGTTAAAGCACAAAAAACCACAAGTGGCAGGTGGCAAGCGGCAATCATCTACTTTCTTCACAGGTTAAAATTTTGCGTTACATAAGAGTAAAACAATGTAGATAAAAACTTTGTAATATGAACCAATTAAAGAGGCATACCTACACAACCAGAGAGCAAAACCAATACTTTATGAAAGCAGATAAAATGTATTTATAAAGGGTAGAAGCATATATTCAATAACACAAATCAGTACCTTCATTGCTTCGTAGAGTTTTCTCTTTTTACGTGACATTGTAAGCTGTGAAAGGTCTTCTGGTTCCTCAGTTGGAGTAACAGTATCTTCTTTGGAATCGTCAACTGTGTTATCCAGGTTCTTATTTTTCAGAGAAGAGTATGCTATTCCCTGAATCTCCATATTCAATTCATCATGGTACTGCTTCTCAAGCATCATCAGCTGTAATAAACAGTATAAAAACTCCAGCTTATATCATTCCTTAAATAAGCATACTGTGGTGTTTGATAAACAAAAGACTAATGCAAATACCTTCCGTTTCTTTTCAGCAGTTTCATTAGCTTCCGTCCTATCAACTATTCCTTCAACCAAAAGAGTTTGAGGATCATTTAGATCTTGATTTTCCAGACCTGGCATTGGCAACACTTTTTTTTTAGCTGCTGCTTGCAGGCGCTTGATTGTTTCAGCATACTCAGGGACATATCCTTCAGCCTCATTGTCAACAAAAGGTGATAAATGTGGAGGTGGAATCCTGATTATGATGGCAATTAATAGTCATTTCATAACACAAATTAGTATAACAAGCAAAAGCAACATAGGCAGGTCTATGAAGTTGACTTTGTAATTTGTGTTGACATTTCCAACTTAATAGAATGAAATACCCTTTTTATTTATGTATAAAATTAAATGGCCATTTATTTTTTAAAAAAATACGTTTTTGTGAAATATTTAAATCAAAATTGATTAACAGTCCAAATTAGATGGGAATTGTCTTTCTAAAAACAAAAAAAAGGGGAAAAAAATATTTATCTATTTTTTATTCTATCACCAATTATTTAATTTTGGAAAACCATAAAATTTTCCCCAGATTTACTTATTACTGCAATCGTTTCACCCAACAACTTGATTGGGCATCTCCCAAAATGTGGAGGATATACATTCCTTCTAGAGCAAGGCCATTTTCATAATTGACGACCTTCCTCATGCATCTTGTGCTTCCGCACCTCAACAAAGTACAAAGAATGTAATTATCACTCCAACTCCTGTCACAAGAAGCTCTGTCATCTCCTATCCCTCCGGAAAAAAAAGCTCTGCCAATACTCTTCAATGTGGACTCCAGAAACCTCAACGATTTCCTTCACATAACATCATAGATCCTCAATATTGATTCCTTTACTATGCTTGATTCATCATCATCCATCAGATGGATTATGCCTCCATATTCAACAACTCTGCCAGAGCAACAAATCTATTGGTGTCTTCATGCTTGAGTTGTTGCCTATCTCTCTTCATCTTAGTTTCACTTAATCCATTCTCACTATATCCTCTCTCCTTATCAATATGTTGATTTAAGATCCAAGAAATCATAAGTTCAATGCTTCATCATGTCTATGTAACAAACTGTATATAGTGTTCCCAAGAATGGGGATTTTAGGTTTATAATTTTATTCACTCCTATATATCTGTTTTGTATCTCTTGATCCATAGTGATGCAATATTTCTGCCATCAATTATTTTAGATTTATATTTTTTTTGACTCCTATGTATTTATTTTGTCTCTTAAACCATCAATTATTTTTATAAAATATTGCACATTGTATTGAATAATTTGGTAAGAGCATCCACATAAGATTCCCTATCTAAAGATTTTTCTCTAAATTTTAGATAAAGTAGCTAAAAAACCTTTCCATCAGTTACCCTATTCATTCCCTAAATTTAGATTGTATGAATAGTGATTCTCTAAATTTAGGGAATGAAACCTTTACTCTAAAAGTAAAATAATAATTTTTTCAATCTCTCTCCTTCCACTTAATCTTTCTCCTTCCACTTATTTCACAAATATAATAATAAAATATAGAAGAGAGAGAATAAAATAATGAAAATAATTAAAGTAATTAAAATTTTAGTGTGTGATGAAAAGTTATTATCTAAATTTAATAAAGTGGATGATTTACCCTAAATTTTAGATATATGATAGGGAAACTGATGTGGATGCTCTAAATGTGATAATTTATAGTGACAATATTCCATGGGTTGGCTATATAGGATGATAATAGAATTATAATATATTAGTGGTGCTTTTGAATTGCAAGTGATAACGCGATTAGAAAGAAAAAGATAAAACTACTAAAGCGAATATTGAGCTGCGTGATTAGAAAGAAAAAGATAAAACTACTAAAACGAATATTGAGCTGCATTACAGCAAGGTGAGATTTCTTCAATTTTCGTTTCATGGGAAATTGAAAGTCAAAACCAAACAGATTTAGGGTCCTATCCACAATTTCAGACCAATCAGAGAGAATCTGGAGACCTTTTTTCCCACAATCATCAGTGTCTAATGGTGTTAGGATCCAAAATAACTCAGGTAATTAAAATAACTCAAGCAACTGTTCCATGGCACCACCAGTCAAACATGTAGACCTCAACAGAAGCATAGTAGACTAATGATTAGTACCATGTCAGAGGGCATTTGTTAAAGGCACATAGTGAACAAGGTTTGACCTGTAAACATTCCCCTCCAATGGCTCACTGTCACTGGTGATGGGACCAAGTCTTCTTCATGTTTTTTCCTATTTCTTCTTCTATATCTTCCTTCCCCTTCTAATTGTGGCCACTTGTACTTACACATGATACATTAAGATATCACTTTCCAGCAAAGCAGAAAAGCTGGACATTGAATCAAGATCTTAACCCTTGAAAATCAATAAGCTATACCTAATTAAGTATAGAAAGAATAGAACTTGAACATTATACAAAAATGCATAATTTCATAAGCTCAAGAGAGAAAATCAAGGGACAGAAGAATACATTAAAAATCTAAAAAATGAAATGCAACTAGAGTAAAACTAAGTTTTACCTCCCAACTAAATATTCTTCTGTAGGTAATACAATCCGAGCATTGATACAATCAAAGATCCATTGCGGTTGCACATATTCTCGAGAAAGAAATATGTGTCCTTGTGTTGGTCTATCAACAATCTGGACAAATGCAAAGCAGAAATTTAGACAACAGTGGTGGTGCACGACAAACCATAGAATGATAAAAAACAATTCCGTGATTGAACTTGCAGAACAACTGCAATAAATAGTGCTTCCGTAGAAGCACTCATTGATCATAGCCTATGAAAAAACACACTCTGGGACTCCAGAGATATAGCTTCCAACTCTTTTTTTTCGAAATTTAAGGATATATATATATATATATATATATGAAACTCCAAGCTGCAGTTTTCTTTTAATATAGTGGGGGCAGGTCTGCTAGAGATTCTATAATGGATGAACTAGGCAAGCATAACAGATCAAACGAATTGGAGAGGTTAGATAAGTCTATCGAATCCAGTGCAAGACACTGTGGCAAGTTAAAGTCACTAAGCAGTAGGACTGGCCAAATGAATCAGATAGATCTGGGTGAGGTTAGATAGACTGGGTCAGCGGATTAGATAGACTGGTCAAATTGGCTGAACAAGTGGATGGTAAGTACCCCCAACAAATTGGACAGGCCAATCAAATTAGGCAGAAAGTGCTGAGTGTGTCAATGGACAAAGGGTCATGGAGATTAGTATCCAAGTTAACCTAGTGTGTCAAAAGAGCCAAATGAACTGTGTGGGAAGGACTGAAAAATATGTACAAGTTGAGCAGGCTACACAATTTGATGATCATACAGATGGCAAAAGGTGATAACACTATAGATGATCAAAAGGTCAAATGAACTGAACAAACCAAATAGACGAGATGAGACAAATGATACTGAATGACCATATAGGTTTGATGGCTGGATGGTTTTTAGGCTGAATGAGCAAAAAAAAAAAGATTTGTACAATTTAGTGCTTGGTTCAGGAAAAAAAAGTTGGTTCAGAAAATGGTCATGATTTGGTGACTCAAAGTCAAGACCAAATTCATCAAAACATAACTATATAAAGGTCAGCTTTTGGGTCAACAAACAACTCACCAAGGATTAAAATTTCGACATGTGAACGATATGATTTCAGTATCGTATTGTGTCGTACCGATATAATTTCAGTATTTTTAAAATATAAAATATATTAATTAAAAAATAATATATTTAGCATAAATATTTAAAATATAAAAAATAAAATTTTAAAAAAATAATTAATTAATTACATAATTTGATTAGGGTTAATAAAGCATCTTCATATTATCCCTATCTTAGCTAGGAGTTGATTAAAGTAATCAACCTAAGTTTTAATTAAAAAACACCCAACCAAATCGCAACACAAGCACGAATGTAGCACGAAAGCCCGTTCGCACTAGTCCGAGGCTCGCCCGCAAAGGTCGCGCGACTACTCTGGCTCGACCGCGAAGGTGGCGCGACACCTCTGGCTTGACCGCGAAGGTCGCGCGACTCCTCTGGTGGGGCTACGAAGGTCGACTCCTCGGACGTGGGAGTCGTGTGATTCCTTCGCGGCAAACGCGGGGTGGCACGACCCCTCTGCGGTGGACGCAGGGTTGCACGAAGCCTCTGCTATGGTTGCGGGGTCGCACGACACCTCCGCTACAGTTGCGGGGTCAGGTGACGCCTCTTTGCCGAGGTTTTGTGTCGATGCTGGAAGATGGGCAAAACAAGATGTTTCAACCAGTTCGGCACTGTATTTTAATCTATGCAACTCACTAATGATTAATAAAATGAAATATCGATTATAGTCAATAGGATAAGATGCCATAAACAACCAACTACTGGACAGTCATACAAAGCAAACAGGTTAGCTGAAACATAAGTGAATGGATAGAGAAAAGATGATTTGTACAATTAGTGCCTTAACTGTGCAAAAAAATGCTTGTTCAGCCACTGATCATGGATTTTTGATCCAATGAGAAAGATTGCTTAAAAATGGTCAACAAATAACTAGGTAAATGATCAGGTTTTGGGTTATCAAACAACTCCAATGAAAAATCAATATGAAAAATCCAATACAGTGACATTCAAGATGACAGAATAACGATATCACTCTTTAGAAAAGAGAGACATTCCTTCTTTGTTGGTTATACTGTCAAAATTGGTATGATCAATCAAAGTCCAAATTTAAAGGGCATATTAAAGTTTTAAGACCAATCAGTTTGAATTACTAGAAAAAAAGAAGTTAATAAGCTTGTTTAAGTATGAGTTAATAAACATGTGCAAAAATTCCTTATGAATGTTCACGTAAAAAATTACAATACTTAAAGTTCATACGCCAAGTTGATTATGTTATGATTGGGTTTTGCATCACCAAACAATTCTAATGAATAATCAGTGTGAAAGATCCAGTATAGTGACTAGGATAAGATGTCATAGTTCCATATGAATCATTCCTTTTTTGTTGGTTATATCATATCCATGGTCATCAAAATTAGTATTAGTTTTCAACAATCAAAATCTCCAAGTGAATATTAATTTGATAGGATCAGTCAGTTTGAACCAAGGATTGAAGTGTCGCTCACGGACGGTTTTTACCGTTCCGCCGACGAAACGAAACCGGCACCGACCGTGTTGCCGTTTCGAGCGCCTCAGCACGTGCGTCAAGTTGGTTGGGATGTGTCGCGGGACTCTTCCGGCGGCACCGGAAGCGTCTCCGGACGATTTCGGCGCCGCCGGATGCGTCTCAGTGCTGGAGGAGTTGCTCGCGGTCAGTCGCAGTTCGCAAAATGGCAAACGTCGCCGGAGGAGTCGCCGGACGACTCTGGCGCCAGAGGAGGAGTCGCCGGACGACTCC
>JBAMIE010206077.1:0-10664 GCA_037177295.1 Kaempferia parviflora
ACATTATAAAACAACTGACTCTTATGGATCAGATTGTGCGACGTGATGCAGTGCAAGTAGAACAGTTTGATCCAGTATTATGCATGAACCAAACGAGGAAAATACAAGCTCTCTGCTTGCAGGGTTTAGGGTTCATCAATTTGGTGACAGAGCCTAGAAACGCAAGACGCCTCAGGCACTGTGTCATGTCTTCAGTGTAGGAAGGGCAGACATGTTTTTGAAAATCATACTTTACATCAACCATGTAAATTCCATTCTATTATTAAAATTGATAAGGATTTTATAAAACTTGAAAATAGAAGGAAAGCTTGTAAAAATACAAGTAATTTGCTAAGTACAATAACAATCAAGCCTTATCCCACTAGATGGAGTCGGATATATAGATCTTTCTACGATATTGGGCTCTATCCTCTACTATATCATCATTTATATTTAAATAAATTTTATCTTATTTTATTGTTGTTAACCAAATTTTTTTTTATTTTCCTCTTACTCATTTGATATGCACATTTATCATAGTGCACATCAACATTTATTAGTCATCTAAATACATATTTGTATTTCTTTAATAGGTGTAGCCTTGACTTTCTCTAATATTTCCATTTTTTATCGTGTTCATTTTTGTATGTCCACACATCCATTTTATCATCCTCATCTCTACAAATCTCATCTTCTGCTCATGTGCTCCAAGCATAGTCCAACATCCAACTTCATATAACATAGTAGGTCAAACTACCATTTTATAAAACTTTCCTTTAAGTCTTAAAGGTATTATATGATCACAAAGAACACCTAACGCACTCCTCCATTTCAACCATTCCACTATTCTATGCAAGATATCTCTCAATCCCTTTATTTTTTTACAAAAAACGATCATAAATACTTAAATCTCTGATTCACTAAAAAAAGTGACTTTAATCCTAAATTATGCCATTGAAAGTCTTAAATAAAGCACCTGAATTTTCTGTCAGCGCCAATAATTCCAATTTCAATATTCTTGCTAGAGATTTGTCCTTGAAACCTGGAAGGTTTACCCAAAATTTTGTAAACATAATGTTCACAAGATTAATGAGCTTGAAAACAAAATGCGAGTGGGCCCAGAAAATACCCTTCTTTGAGAGTCAATATGGCAGTGTGAACAGCGTCATCAAGCTCCATATCTTCAGTATACCTTCAAGGAAAAAAAATCAAACCAATGCCTTAAAAAGAACATGAAATAAGTCCGCTCAAAAGTGCATATCCCATTCCTAAGAAAGTTAATTAAACTTATATCAAAACAACAATATAAACACAAATAGTGCACATTAAATATTCATTATAGGATGGTGACATGGCTTTCAAAAGAATAACCTGAAGTCAGAAACGAATATCAGCTTAAACATGCACAAGTTATACACTAACACTTATGAACCATGGGATACATTAAACCACATACCCAATAGCTAGCTCACATGGGGAAAACCATGAAATCTCTAGGGATAAAGGAGAAAGGAAATAATTATAAAATTGAATGATATTGGATAATGCAGTGACTATTGTATTGAACCAGAAAACAGATATCATGTCGTGGTCCAGAATACACAATTAGTATATGCACCCAATCACATGAACTATGAAATTGCTCAAGACTGCAAGGGAAAACCATGAGTTTAGGAAATGTTCTGTTCACTTGTGCCTGTATCTCAAGTAAAACCACTAGATTAACATTAATTCTAAAGACTATAATGCTCACTAGAATCTATTGAGCAATCATCACAAGAATACCATTGTTTAAAGGACAAAGGAAAAAATCATACATTTAAAAAACTATAAAGACTATGATCTTTAGGTCGTATAGATTTCAGCTTCTCTTTAACAACCTAAGCATACACATTCAGATATATGGAGATGCACCATTTTTCCCTCTCCTCTTTTCAATTGGTAAGGAAAGGAATTGTGACAGCAACCGTCTCTGATTGTTATCTAATTAGTAACAACTAAAACTTCAATCATTGTTTCTAATTCTGTAAATATAATTGATGAAAGAAACACCAGTCCTATTTAATATCTATCAGTAACAACCCTTGTTCAAAATTTCTATTTTCTAAGTAGAGAAGCAGACAAATCAATCAAAGTATCAACCTCATGGTTTTTATGACATAAGTACCATGCCGGATGATGACAAACTCACATATAGAGCTGCCTATTGTCATCGTAATAGTTGACAATTTGTTATGGTGTGTACAACTATTGGTGCTAATTTGGCAAATAGCTTAGCACATGTAGATGATCAAATCGAAGCATTTTGTACTATGTTAATATTGTAACAAAGTAGACTATGGCTACCAAGTGTCAACATAATGTGGATAACTGACAGCAATAACAAGGGCAAACTTGAAACAACTTAGCCAACATTAGGTAGTGATTACCTCTTCTCAAGAAATGTCTTAGCATTAGAAACATTTTTCCCCATTGCTGACGCCTTCCAAGAGAAGTATGAACCAGATGGATCAACCTGTCAAAAGAAAGGTGGATGATCAAAGTCCAATGCACCGCATTATATTGCTTATTATTACTTTACATATGACCAGGTAATCATTCATAATTTTTTAAAACTAATACTTGAACAAGTACATGATCTTATACCAGAAAATAAACAAAGATAATTCTGATTTATCATTTAGCCATATACCCATAAATAGCAATGACTAAGCATGCCGATGGCAGATATAATGCAGCTCCTTTTACCCATAAGAAAAATGATATCTAGACTAGAACAACTGATAAGGTAGAGTAAATTCAAAACTAGTGGTGGGCAGAGCCCCAATATGTTTCACTCAATCAGGAAAATTGAACCAACACAAATTAAAAAAAAAAAAATCTCAATTTGGTTTTGAATATTGCAGAACAAGGGCTTGGGATCAAGCTTTTGGCTTTTATATTAACCTGAGCTGAAAAAATTCAGGTTAGGGGATTTCCATATTCTCTGAAATAAAATCCAGGTCAGGTTTTTCTTGAAATCAGACCTAACATAACCCATGCTCACCCTTGTTTATTCACTAGAATGGCATGTTTAAAAAAAATAGACACAACTAACTGCATACAAAGCATAAGCATACCTGATATAACTGTGGCCCATTATCATCATATCCAGCAACCAGAAGAGAAACTCCAAATGGCCTTACACCACTACAATCAACAATAAATCAGAAAGAGGAAGATGGACAGAAGTTAACAGCTTATCTAAATCCAAAGTAAGTGATTAGTTAGTTTGATTTTAAAATCCCCCATGAATATAATATACCTTATAGCCCAGCTAACATCATGGCAAACCCTTTAGCAATGTATCTGAGAGATATGAACAGCTATATAACCAGAAAAGTAAGGATGATAAAATTCACACTGAACTAACCTAGTAAGGCACCCCGCAATTATTCAAAGTTCTTTTATTTGAGAAGTACTATATCACAACCGTGATCATACAGTTCAATGTGTTAAAACAAAGTCCCAAAAAAGGTACCAACTTAGTGCATTGTGGAACTATTAGTGTCATGCAAGAATCAGTTTATTCAGTGAATCCTAATCTTGCCCCTTCTATCATCACATGCATGGACTAAGCACTGAAGTGAATTTAGGTTGCATAGTGCAGATAAAACATAAAATGTAGAAATGGTACCCAGATTGTGTAAACTCCTGCATAACAGCTGCAGTTTCTCTTACAAGTTGTGTTACTGGGATAGGCTCCTGCATAATTAAATATTTATCAAGGTGTAAGTCAGTGAAAAGATCTTAAACTATATGAAATTGAAACATAAAAAGTGGAATGGCATTGATTGTCCAAAACTAACCTTGATAGTAATATAGATGTACAGAAATATATGGACTTTGATGTTGGATTAAAGCTAGAATCAGAAGTTCCAGTATGCAAGATTATTTTGAAAACAAAAAACAATCTCCCAAAATGTATTTTGTTTTACAAATCAGAATAACTACAGATGGAAATAAAATAAAATCAAAAATCTAAAAACATCAAGTGCAATGGCACTACCTAAAATCTAGGTTTCAAAAATACCGAATTTTTGTAACCAATGTCAAATATGAACAGTCAGGTTTCAAGCAAAAAGATTTTCAACAAAATGAGGTCTTGCATTAAGGGATACCTTGTATAACCGAAAATATTGTTGTGCTTGCTTTCTGCTTTTTCTTACTAGAACACGAGAATCTGGGCCCATTCCACTGCAATAGACAACAGAAGAAAATCTGACGTATGAGAAAGAAAGAACGAAAGAAAACAAAATCAAAGGAAAAGAAGTGCCATGTTTAGTCTTGGTAACAACTGCAAATGAATGTTGGATGTTGGGCACAACTTTTCATGTAGTGTTCAAAGCTGTGCACAATTTACAACTAACTGCAGACAAAGCATGAGTATTAAAGAAGAACAGCCAAGATACACACCCTAAAATAAAATAAAAAAGTATGCACAATTTACAACTAACTGCAAAGCATGAGTATTAAAGAAGAACAGCCAAGATAAACACCCTAAAATAAAATAAAAAAAGAAAAGAACAAAATGGATCACTTACCTATAAACAACCCCAATATTAGTCGTCATAAGCTGAATCTTTTGCACCTACAATTCAATTTAGAGAAACAAATTTGTTAGCTACAGATTACAATGATGCAACATCAAAATATACTATACATAAAACAAAATTGATGATTAATTGAGTTGAAACTTGAAAGGAGAAGCTGTGAATAACAAATAAATCAAATCAATGTGATAATGGATTACTCATGAAATTATCAAATATCAAACTCAGAAAGTTAATTCAACATAAGAAACTTATATAAATCAATTATTTTACATTTTAAGTATCAAAACTTCTTTTCATAGCACACAATTAGATGATTTTTACAACACTTATATTTAAGGATTCATTTCTGTTTCTACGAACTTCTGTATAAATAACTTTATTGTCAACTTTAACTTGATAACTCAATATTTGAGTAAACAATGAACTGTTAGATGTCTACTGAATATCCTAGAACCCATGTTAATTGCGTTATTAGTATATGCGCACATAGACATTATGAAAGTCTTACAACCTTGCTCGCTTTGGAATACTAATAGCATCCTACAAGCAGATTCAAAACTCCAAGTCACATATATTAAATATGTTAGATAGCAGTAGCGGTCTCTGGTATTTTTACCATACAGATTTTCTAAAGCATCTCTGCTCTAAAAATGCATATATATATATATATATATATATAGGCACTGAAATAGGGAAATTTTTACAACTGAACCACTAAAACCTTTTGATATATGTAAATAATAAATGCAATTCACCCACCATGGCAAAACTACCACTAGAGTTATGAACCTTGACATTTGAACAAAAAGCATAATAATACATTGTCAAATACACTAAGATCAAATAGAAGAAATGCGCCTCCCGGAATGTATCAATTGCAAATGAAGAAATCATAATATCCAAGGGAAAAAGAATAGCTAAGTGGTAGATACTTACTGACGTTTCATCCACCAAACTGGAAGGAAGCTTCTTCTCGGTAGCTATGACAACACCATTGGCCGCTGCAGTCATCACACACAAAATGCATGAACTCCTCCCGAATTCAAACGAACACGATCACAGTGATATAAATCGGTTCTTTCAGAAAAGTTATTCAGCAATCAGAGGAATTTTTTCCATACGACCCCTCATATTCAACCATCTTAAGTTGAAAAAAAAAGTAGTTTTTTTTTCTAAGGAAGAATCTACCAGACTAGAGCGTATCTCACCTTTGATACCAAGCGAAGTCTGGCCGGATCCGACTGCCATTAAGGCATGTTCGATCTGAACTAACTTCCCGGACGGGCTGCGTGCAGAAAGATCAAGTAAAGGATGAAGAAAAATATCAACGAATTAATGAAGATAGAATTGCAAGGGGTTTTGAAGCATATAGGATCTCGAGAAAGAAAGATAGGATGCAACAGCATACCTAAAGGTGGTGAGCGAGAAGGAGTATTGGCTGTCACCCATCTCCGGCGATCTGATTAAACTGCAAACAAAGATTGTCGAACCGATCTGGGCCTCGGCGACGAAATAGAATCGCAATGGTCCCTTGTCCAAGAAACCCAAAGGGTAGTTTCGGAATCCTACGGAATAGAAGGGCTCTCAAAGTCGCACTCGTACTGACCTGGATTTCAAAAACGGGGACAGAGGATCCGAACTGTCTGGATTGGGTCGTTCTGAAAGTACGTAAGGGCGCTTGGTATACATGAGCAGTGTCAATGATAATAAGTTTGATGGGAGGAGAATGAGTTTAACGGTGATTTAGAAGTATTGATTATAAAACTGAGAATATGAAATTTATATTTAGAATCTGATTCCTGCTTATTAAGTATTAAGAATGAGAATAAAATATTTTTTTTCTTTTCAAACTTTTGAATCCGCTTATCAAGCGCCCCCTAAGTCATTCTATCAATCTAAATTATGTAAAATTTATTTATATTGTTTAAAAAAATTTTCACATGATGTACAATTAATTAAGTTCTATCTGACATAAATTATGTGATACATAAGTTATTAAAGTTGGTCCCATACAATCCGATAAAGGATCAATTTCTAAGAATATTCGTATTTATTTAATACTATAACACTTACTATCTTATAAAAAGTATCGATCCATATGTACACAGTATATTAACACATTTATTTTAACATTAACACTAATTATTTGTGAGATTCACAAGTCGCATACACGTTATATTAATATATTCATTTTTTTCATATTAATTTTAACATTAACATTCATTATTTGTGTGTCCCGTTATCCACTCATTTATCTTTATTTTTATTTTAAATTAAATAAATATAATTTCAAATTTATTTACATAATTTAAATGATTATTATTTAAAATAAATAATAATAATAATTTTAAATATATTTCTTATGTAAAATATTTTTTTCTTAAATTTATCAGTGTCATTTATTTGAAATTAAAATATTATTATAAATTTGAAATGAAATAGTACAACATAAAAAAATCACACTTGCTTAAAATTAAAACATAACATATAAATTAAACATAAAACAAAACTATAAAAATACTAATTCAAGGGTTGTTGTTGTATTGCGACTAAATATGTTCAACTAAGTCAGTATGAAGTTAGTGATGCACATGACTGTCACGTATTTCCGAATTTCTATTGGGTGTATCTAGAGGATGATTTTCATTGTAGTAGCTTGCAACACGACCCAGAAAGCATCCACCTTTTGATCATTGTCGATGATTGGATCATTACTGATAGTGACAAACGATCTCGCTAAAACCTCGTCTTCAACCTTACTCCATGTTGACCATTTTCTTCTACCCGCAGCGCCAAAATCCACCTTCTCTAAATTTACAAGCTCAATTGGAGATTCATGGTCAAACAGTTGAATCTCTAGAACAAAAGTCGAAGTAAATGATTCATTTTCTGTCAGAAATGTAAAAGGCATACCGATTGAGGTAGATTAGATGGATAATTTTGTGGATATCGATTATATAGATAATTTGGTGGATATGAACCATATGAGTTATTTGGTGGGTATGGATTATGTGAATAATTTGGTGGATATGAAAAATATGGATAATTTGGTGGAATTTGTGAATTTTGGGAAGAAATATTTTCCAAAAAAATCCTCGATTATTTTCATCCATTTTGTAGGGAAATAGTAAAGAGGAGATTTTTAGAAGGACTTAGGTGTTGGAATGATTGAAATGAGTTGTGTAAGGTGATGAGTATTTATAGATGAAATTTTGATTTTGATTTTTTATTAAAATTGTCATTAACTAACCATTGTATAAATTTACTAGCTATTACCTAACCGTTTAAATATTTTAATTTAATGTTATTAAAATAGTCATTACTAGCTGTTGTGTAAATTTACTAGTCGTTACTTAACCATTGTGTAAATTTTTAATTTTATTTGTTTATTTATAGATTTTTTTATATAAATAAAATTTTTATTTTTGAATAAAAAAGTCATTGAACATGGCATTAACGCGTTCAAGTCATGTTGGTATTAACTTTTCTTCACGTATTGGTTTTAACATTGTAACGTGTTATAACATTAAAGCATTAACGCCGTTGTAAATGCTCTAATAGGCACATGTTATTGGGAAAAAAAATTCCTCTAACCTCCTAGATAACTTGGCAGGCAACTGATCTCGTAATTTATCTCCCTTCACACAATTTGAGAACGGCCTGTTAGGGAGGCCCTGGGATGACTACAATAAATTATTAAGATTGTCATTATTTTATTTTATTTTTTTTGTTTCAATTAATTATCTTAGAGAAACCCTAAGTAAATTTTCCCCTCGCAAAAATCACACAATAAATTTCAAATCAAATATGAATATTTTAAATTTTAAACCTTGGAACCCATTAGAAGAAAAAAAGAGGACGAGAAGAGAAGAAAGGCAGCTATTCGAATTGAAGTGATTTGGACAACATGAGAGCGAATCTATTCAAGGAGATTGATCTGGCAGATCGGAGAATGGGTTGACTTTCGACTCGTCCACGGCCTAGTTCCTTCGGTAGATCAGATACGCATCGTCGGTTCCTCACGAATCAACTTATGTGGGTCGATTTATGTTGGACGACTGCTGTCGGGTCAGCTACTATACCAAGTAACGCAAGGACTAGAGCAAAATCTCCAGCATCGGCCACTAAGTAATGGAAAGAGATTAAAAAGGAGGCACCAAGGCGGACCTTAGCCCTCGTCGTCCGACGTTCAAGTCAAATTTGGAGAGAGAGAGAGTTGGAGAAGAACGGCTGACAGAGTGAAAAATAGTAAAAATCTAATAATATCTCACTAATTTCTTTGCATACATCGAGAGTCTAGATCTATTCCTCAAAGACGAACCTCCCTCAGGGAGGTATGAACTTCTATAATTGATCGTTGCTATAAGCCTATAACTGTTGCATCGCTTGGATGCAGTTGGCGGCCTGCATAACGACCACGTCCGTTGGGATTTGCTGGTAACTTGCGAAACGGCCACATCCCTTGAGGCAGGCCGACCCTAGATTTTGAAGGGTCCGGTGTAAAAAAAAAAAAAGATGATGACTATCAGTGATAACAGTGACACAATAATACGACAACAATGACATCGAAAATCACAATTGGAAAATTGAGAAGGTGCTGTCGGCAACTGTCAGCATAGGTAAAGAGGTTGAGGGTGAGGTAGTGAACAAAAATGGATTTAGAGTTTAGGAAAAATAGGAAAAAAATAGAGCTGCGGAGAAAAAAATGATACGCTAAAGCCCTCTGTGGGTATTTCTCTCTTTTTTGACACATTTACTAAAAAAATTCATAATATTTTAGATTTTATAATGAGATCTTTTATATTTAATTTTTTATTTAAAAAGTATCACAAATTTTTTTAAAAAGTATCCTTGTGCGTCAGCTGCTCCGGACTCTGGTAGGTAGAGCCGGACTCAAATTGAGTCGACAAGCTTGACTTGATTTTTCACGCCAAATCGATCGGACTTTATCCTGAGTTGGCAGGCATGTCTCTAGCTCTGCTCAAAGACGGATTGAGGACTGCATTGATCAGATGGTTTCAGTGGATCCTAGGATGTACCTTTGTTCGAGCATTTTGCATTGCAATAAAAAAGTAATTATGTTTATCCCAAAAATTTCTCACAATTTATCACTAGATTATGTGAAGGAATGTAAATTATAAAATCAATTTATAACTGACCACCAAATTAGATAGGGTGGAAGGGGATTTTTTTTTCCTAAGGAATTGATCCCTTATCTGATTGTAACAAGTCTGTCATCCTCTAATCACGTGAGGATGAGCATTTTGCATGACTCTGTACCTAGTAGTTCTCTCCATCTGAGAGGTATGAATGAAACTAAAATGGTTTCGGTCCGTTGTAAAGATTTCTCCAAATCTGAAAGCACAGAACCTAGTGGACTTTGCTCACTAGGTTTAGGATGTTGTGACGAAAGAGGATTAAAAGTCTAAGAAACAACAATCAGACTGGAATATCAACAATAGGTTTCATTGATTGAAAACAAAGTCACTAAGAAATAAGACATGTACATTGTGTCGTCATGGAGATGAGTCCAATGATCATATTTTTTTTCTTGTAGCGGACATGACTTCCTTACTTGATGTTTTTAAGGAGCACTACAAAAGCAAGGCACTTGGTCATAACCTCCATGATCTATCTCCTATAAAATGCACGCAACATGAGCCGGTTTGAGAATATCCTTCCTTGCTTTGAGAGGATATTTCATAAAGTCCAACGCTTTGTAGATATAAATGAGGCCGTGATGTGTTTGTATTGATGATGGCCTCATGTGAGGATATATTGTGATGATGTGCTCAGGTCTAGATGTGCTTGCTCTTGATGTTTTGTTTTGTGATGATGTGGTTTCAGCCTTTGATGCCCATGTTGGACATTTGATTTAGTGACATATCATGTTAGATACTTGATAGAAATCTTGATGATTATGCTTCACAAAGTCGTAGACTTGTTATGTACTTGTAAGCGTCATATGATTGTCTCCTATTTTTGGATGTATAATACATTTATCTTCTCCAAAGATAAAAAAAAGAAAAAGAAAAAAGAAAAAAAAAAAAAAGAAAGAGGGAGGAAGAACATTCCCATTAAGAAAAAGTC
>JBAMIE010206087.1:0-10662 GCA_037177295.1 Kaempferia parviflora
GATTTGTGGAGGGAAAGGAACTGGAGTCGAGAGGTGAAGATTTCGTTGGAGGGAGGGTTGGACGAGAGGAGGTGGTCGTGGCTTGGGGCTGTGCAAGGGGGGTTCAGCCACGGCTGGGGCTGCGCAGGCATTGTGCGATGGGGGAGGGGGTTCAGTCCAGTGTTTTGGCCATGAGTCGAAGGGGAGACGGTGTTGGTCGATGGTTGAGTCGCGAGGGTGCAAGCCAAGAGTTAGGAGGAGGATCGGGTGACGATTTGATATTATTCGAGTCTAGAAGATGTAGTTTGAGTTGAGAGGGGCTGGATCTAGGTTGGGACAGCTTCTTGAGGTATCGGTAAGGGGACTCGAGTCGAGGTTTAAGGTCCTAGATTAAGGAATTTCATGTTCGGGCTTATACAGGTACATCTAAAGGTGAATAAAAGGATCCATACAGCTGACCTCACCTAGTGGGATAAGACTTTATTGTTGTTGTTTCTAAAGCAGTCATTTTAGATTGGTTTGCATCTTAAATTAGCTAGAGAGTGTCAAGTTTTGCTAGCAAGATAAATGATGCAGTAATGATTCTACATGTTACAACATCTTAGTGGTTCTTGTAATGTACAATAATTCCTTATCAGTGGTTAGGTTTTTTGTATGTGCTCTAGTGCTGTTTATAGGCACATTATTTAATGTATAAAGTAAATCAACAACAAAAAGAGTACATTTCTCAAATCTATCCAAAGCTTTATAAAGTTCAAAATCTAATAATCCTTTCTAAACTGCATTAGAATTTACCATCAGTTATAAAATTCCCTATTTCAACGATTGTTATAAAAATGTCATGATACCCACGTGGTATGTTTCCATGTCAACAAAATTCACACATTGATGCACGTATGGATGCCGACAAGGATAAAAGACTATTAGGAAACATTTAGATGGCGAGATGGGCCACTCACCGGAGGAAGCGACAGCCTTTAACATGTTAGTTCACTATATCGTCGCATTCATGATTGAGGTGGTGGAAGATGTGGTCTGCTTTTGATCCCTCCACGTCCGCTAGTCACATATACCCCTCCTACAAGCTTCGTTGCATTAACTCATTGTACACCCACCCCTACCCTTTAGCATGTTCTCTACCACCCCACTCACTGATACGATAAAGCCACCAAGCTCGCCACCCCCCTCCACCACCAAACAAATCAGTGGAACGTCCAACCGTTTTGTCCTGGGTACACCAACTACCACAACAATCCCGTTTTTCTCCTCATTGATGCCTACTATCTAACTCGATTAGCTCCGATTACCAAAAAAAGAGGCGGAGAACAGTGAACGCTTGGTTGTCATTTTGTTCTGTACAGCGCCTCCACACAATGTGGCAAAAAGGCGAATCGCTCGCCCCCAGCGCCCCCGCCAACCCAGAAGTTTCCCACCAGCCATCAGGGTAAATCGGGAAGCACTCGCGGTGGGCAATCCAAAAGTCCAGCGTCCCTTAGTTACGAGTCTCATTTGGAGGAAAATCCCTGCAAATGCGCCGTAGCTGGGAATCGAACCGCCCCTCCACACAAGCAACACCACGTGGTGCACAATGTTGTCCTTGACATTATTACTGGCTAGGAATAAACGCCCCAGATCAGTCAGCCCTTTGCCAATCATGGCTCCTCTATTGATAGTAACAAAACCAATCGTATGTAGTGCATGGAGTCATCATATGCAACCACGAGTGATCGCTCAAGCGCACAACGATCTTGGACGAACACGAAAACCACGATAATTGCAACAATGAAAACGTCGAGGTAATTATGGTAGGTTAGAGAGGTGACGGTCTCCATGATGAAATCACTAGACACAGGGAGTGCACATTTGGAAGGTAGAGGCAGGTAGAGAGTTTTGGGTCAATAGGACAACGACACTAGCAAGGATGGTGACAGAGTTGGACTGCCATCACATTTTATTCACATCAACATCCATGTGTGGTAAAATGTCACATAGGTGTCGTCATATTTTTAGCGGGGTTGTACAGATTCATAATAGATACTAACTTTAACTTTAAAAATTGTGTAAGATTAGACTGGATTTGTGTATTAACTCCAATAAAAAATATAACTGACTGTGTTCTCTCCCTCTCCTACCTTCCTAACCCATACACTTTCCTTGTTATCAGTATACTGTGAAGCACTTGACAGTAGTCCAACGGCCTAGGTTCTGCACTTTCTCAATGCAGTAGAAAATAAAGCATTGTGCACAAACTCATGTAAAGAAAACCAGAAACCCAATACTCATGTCAAAAGTTTTGCTTGGTGACTGAAAGCTTTCACTCATCTGAAAACTGCTTCTTCAGTTCAGACAGACACCTAGACCCAGCAATCAATAAAATACAAGTTCTGAATTTCACTTTAATTCAGTGAATAAAAAGAAAGAAGAAATTCTTCTTGCTCAGCTGAATTGAGTGCATTTAATTAAGAGGAGGATTTAACCAGGAAATATGAAAAACCTAGATCCTGCTTAAAGCATGTGGAATGACAAGCAAAAACCAAACACGAAAGCAAGTCAAGCAATGGAAGTAAATAACTTCCTAGTTGACTTAGCCATCAATTTCGTACCTCATAACTAGGAAGGGATGATCACAACATTGCCGAAGGCGTAAAAGTAACTCTAAAATAGAAGCATAGTTGTGAAGAACCCGACCTTGCTCCACAAACTGATCAAACTTTACCTAGAAAAAACTCCAGAAGCGATGTCTTAACAATCCAACAATAGGAGTGTAACAGGAAGAGAGTAAGAAATAAGAAAATTCTACCTTTGATTTTCTAAAAAGAGCTTCATAGAAGTCCTTTTCAGCTTCTGACAGCTCACAGTAAAGTACATCAACTTGTGCAGGAGGAAGATCAAGAATTGGTCTGCCACAAACAGTATATATGAATGATACAAATTATTATAATAATAAATTTGTTATGAAAACAAACCTGCCTTCTGCATCTGTGGTTGATTTCGTCCTTCTTAACATTATGGACCTTAGAATAGACTGCACCAGTTTCAATCCACGTTCATCACCTTCCTCATAGGGCTTTTGTATGAGTTTATTCCATCTTTGAGTAACCAAGAGCATAAAAGATAAATCAAGATTGTAAAACTAACAATGTATGATTATTAGCACAATGGATGACATTAGCATGACCAGCCACGAAAACCAACGACAGCAGAATTTCTTGTTGCATAAACAGATAAAAAAGATGCAGATTAAAGCACAAAATGTAGTAGAGAAAAAAACGTCCATAATCATCATAAGCTCAAGATGCGATAGATTAATCACCCAAACGACTGAAATTTAATTTTTCATAAGATACTCCAAGTATTTATAGATTCTACGACAGTGACCCCAATAGAATTTCCCCTGCTGCTTTTATATAACCAGAAAATAAGCTACCATGTAAAAAAACATCAAGTCATACTAGTCTCAAATATTTAGGGTCAACAACATGGATCTTATCCCACCATTGAATTAACAAAAACAACAGGCCATGTTAGACCCCAAATATTTAGGGTAAACTACATGAAATTTATCCCATGGAACTCAGTGCAAACTACCAAGTAACCACCTTTTGCTAAAATACTGACAAAAGAAATTATTTTTCTCTAAGTAATCTCTAAAACTAATACTCTAAGTTTAGTTGCTTCATTGGGACAGTTGTCCTGTCTTCAGTTTCATAGTCATTCACTATGAAATAAGGTGAAAGGAACCAAGTAGCAATTTAAAATCAAATTTGTGGCATGACGTTTGTGTAATTATTATCTGTAGGTTCTTCCTACTTCACAGTTTCAAGCTTCATCTTGCAAGATCTATGCTAGTTGCTAAAAAAAATTAAATTATTTCAAATATATAAGAGACTCTAGCATTAGAGAGATCACTTCTTTCGGGATTCAGGATTCATCATCAAACTCTAGTAATTGGTTGCTGAAACAGACATCAATGAAATTCTTGTCAATGAAGTTGTGATAAATTATATTTATTGCTGAGGCTACAACTAAAGCTCACTACAACCAAGCTAGTCTTCGCTTCTTGTCCTCAAATTCCCCCACTAGCGAATCAGTCATCTCAAATTTTGAATATACAACCCAACACATGATGGACAACTTGTCTCCAGGATATCGTTATGTAGCTTAGGTCAATACACATGAACATAAAACATGTCACACCCACAATGGTCTACCTAAGTAAATTACTTGTACATTAGAGGAAGCTTTTACAGTCATATGCATGGAAAAGCAAGTTCAGCAATTGTCTACCCTGGTGTCATTGGCCTTCAATCATGTTTTTATTAATGAATATCATATTGATGAAGAAGTCGTGATTTTACATAGTCACCAAACCAAAATGTTCAAGGAAAATCGAGCTTGAGTGCTTTGATCTGACAGAAAGGTAGAATATGGGAGTGAAGACAAAACGAAGAGGAAGAGAGATTATGCAAAAAGGAGGATGCAAATGGCCAAATCATAACCAAGTGGTTGGTTATGGTCGATACACATACCACCCAGGACTATTCCAATAAAATAATTTGTGAAACTTTTTCTAGGTTCACATTTCAGAATATGAGATTTCTTAACAAACCATCATGAAGTTGTAGAAACTCTTTGTTAACAAGAGAGATCTCATTTTATTATCTGCAAGCAGACCATCTGTTCCATATTTTTTCAAAACATAAAAACTCTCCCTCATGGCTTGCAATTGACACCATCCCTTTCGAACTTCTTGTTTTGAAGGTAAGAAAATAACAAGAGATAGACAGTGACACAATCAAGTTCATTTAACAAGAAAAATAAGAGATTCTGTCAGAATTTGAAATTATTGCATTCTGAAAAGAAAGAATCAACTAAGGCCAACAGTCATTTTTAAAAGGAAAATTAATGTACTTTTCTTGACACATTTTATGGTCATTCCTTGTGCAATTGAAACTCATTAGTGTTGAGGTTGTTAATAAAAGAACTTACAGCCCCCAATTTCCCCAAGGCTCCACCCTCAGAAAACGTAGAAGGCTGTACAAATCCTCCAAGTTGTTCTGCCATCCAATATATAAAAATAAGTAAAATTAACAAAATCGAAATTTAGATGAAAGATGACCTATTTTCACAGAAACAGAGCATTTGAAACAAGATTCAGATGCATAAGTATTTTCAACTAGCATACTGTTTTAGGGTGAACAACAAATATAAACTGTTAGAGATTATTACACTGACAATGAAAGTGTAGAATGTGTATTTGCATCAACGAAGAACTCAAATCATTTGTCAAAAACTTACTGAAAATCTAAGTTAACATAAAAAATAATTAAATGAATTTAACAATAAATGTATCTCTCAGGTACCACAAAACCCGATGTATTGAACTTCAGTGTAAACAAGACAAGAAAGAGGTGAAGTTGACTTCAAAAAATAAAAAGTAAAGAGACTGGAATCTGTCTTTGAATTATTTGGCTGTGTTACATAATCCGAGCTATAAAACTTGAGTGTGAATATCCTAATAAAGAGCTGAAGCTAAGTTGTCACTGAAAATTGAAAAGTGAAGAAACTGTTATCTATCTAACCCTATTATCTCTAACTCCAATAAAACCGCAAAGCACACTAAAAGTAATTTTGAAGTACTTATAATGAGAGGAATTAATATGTAAGGTGTTGCAGCTTAAATCTACAAGCCATAATCAATAAGTCACATTTATTTTCAGATATTATGCACCTGAATTGGTGTGCCAGTGAGACACCACCTCATATCTGCAGTTAGAGAAGCAGCAGCCATAGAGACCTGGCTCTTAGAAGATTTTATTATGTGAGCTTCGTCAAGCACAACCCTGAACCAATTAAGCAAGTAAAGTACACCATTTTCTTCAGTACTCTACAAGGAGATGAATCAATTATCAGAAAAATGTACATCTACAAAACATGCCATCATAAAAAAAAAAATTCAAGAAAATAGTATATTACTTCAGTTGAAAATTCTGATGCCAGAACGCCATAGGTAGTTAGAACAACATCATTTTGTGCCAACACCTTTGTGTCTTTTGTTCGATTTTGCCCATAATGAACATAGACATTAAGAGATCCAGGCTTAGTGTGGGTTTCAAATTCAGCCTGTCATTACACAAAATGAACATTTTGCTACAGACAATAGAAAGTAGTATAGTGGCATGTGCTTATACAATCTTCAAAAATTCTAGAAAGATTTACCTTCCACTGGCTTAATAGAGTCATAGGACATACAATTAAATTGCCAGCCCCTACAAGTGAAGCCTTGGATTGAAATAACTTTCTGAAACCAGCGATGGTAGATAACTTGCTTGTAGCATTTTGAGATTGTTCGTGTATATTGTTCACTTCATTTGCATCAAGAGACTCCTGGCTTCTGGTGGAAGAGCATGAGCCTCCCTTACCATAATGAGCAAGAAGAAGAGCTATTGTCATGATGGTCTTCCCTAATCCCATTGCATCTGCCAAAATCTGAATTTCATGATCATATCAATTCAACTGCATTTTGAAAATAAATAACTAACCATGATCAAGTTAAACTAATACCCCGCCTCTAGACATTTGCAAGGTGCTTGGAAATTCAAGTGTTGCATCACCAGAAAATGCATTAAGATAAATAGCAACGGCCCTCCTAGAATCAAAAATGCTAGTCAGCACACCTATCACAGCCTACCACAGACTAACAGAAAATCTATCTACATACTTATCTGCTATACGGAACGCATGCCAACAAGGATGTAGCGTTGTCGCTGCCTCCTTGTATCTTCCTTTTTCAATCTGCAGCATCCAATGAAGAGCTTGCTTCTGGTAAGGACGTAGCTCACACTGCAAACTGTCAGGAGGAGTCATTTCCTGATACATAAAAGTAAGGCGAAAATACATAAGCCCAAACAATTAATACAAGGGAATTTGGTAAGTCAAAATAAATGCCAATCTGAGAGTTCAAAGTCCCCTTACCTCTAACTTAGAATGGTCAGAAATGCCTATAATGCAATCCATATCATTATCTGAGATATGGTCTTGATCATCCTCAACTTTGCTCCTGTTGGCACATAATTTTCTCAAATTTTCTAAAGGTAAATCTGCTCCAGATCTGTCCTGTTCAATCACTAAGATTAGTAATAAGATAGCATAATAAAAATGAAGAAAAGAGATTTATATTATTGCCTACCTTGGACTCCATGGGTCGCTTCCGAGTGTATAAATCTTCCGGAGTAAACTCAGCCTGCCCATATATTTAGAAAAAAATAAATAATAAAGAAAAAATAACGGAAAGGAAAGCACATAATGCAAATATACAGTTCAGAACATAAAATTTATCATTTATATGTGAAATTGTCAAAAATAAAACAGTGTATAACTAGTAGTTTTTGACTACCAAACAGAAGTATAAGCAGTAGTTTTGGCTTCCGCTTAGACACATGATGCATCATTGATAACAAGCAAGAGTATATGAAAGTTTCAACCATTTGGAAACATAGAAAATGTGTGTTCATTTTTTAATTTTAAAATTGTCCAATTGAGGGCTGGAATTTGTGCAGGAATAATAGGTAATTATATATTGATCCACCGATCTCTGGTAAGTAATTTAGTGCTTCAATCCAGACCTATAATCACTGAAATAATAGGTATTGTGAAAAAAAAAAATAATCAGCATTTCATTGGTTACATAACCAAGCATTTTTTAAGACAGGAGGGATGTTGATTAAAAGAAACAATTTTTTTAGATCTAAAAAGAACTTATTAGTTTCATAGCCTGATATGCCTCCAATGTTTAAAAAGTAGTCCATGAGACAGCGTAAATGAGTGTTGTCATGTATCTATATCATATCAAGCTCATGTGGTCAAAATCAGCAAGGTTTCAAAAGGCATATGCAGCAATATGCAGTTCACCCATTGCATTGCACATATGTCCTACACGGGGCATACCAGAAGCAAACATAGTCGGCATTACAACAAACAACCAAGATTTATCACACTAGGTGGGTCAGCATAGTCAGCATTAAAATTTTAAAAAATACTCATATTTGGATATGAAGTATTTATCACTTGCAAGACAAATATTAACACTTACAAGCTAGCTAAAGACGATTAGGGTCAAAAATTGATTTGGTTTAATTTAAATAACGGAATAAGGATTTCAACTGCACATGGCATATGTGGCCACATGGGGCCTTCTATGCGGTCTCATTCAAAATCCTCATAAGTGGCCACTTATGTGGCTCAAGTGAGGGCATTTTAAAACCATATAAATCAGAAGATGTGTAAGCATGTGGAGAATAGAACCTCACAAGTAAATTGCAAGACAAATAAGAAAAGTTGATGTTATACAACCATAGCTGATTCACAATATCATTATCAGTACAATGGCAAACTTTGCATTCTACTGACAGTTTTAATGGTCTCTCTGTTGCGCCTAGATTGTGGCCACTTGGTATAGGCTGGAGAAATGTAATTCCTCCAACTTCCAGATTATTTGATCAGTTTTTCCTTACTATACAACATTTTGTAGAGCATAAATGTAGGAACGACCTGAATATCCTGGTGATACTGCATTACATAGAGCTCATACATATCTAGTAGCCATGATAGATGCAGACTAAACACCTTGATTTTAAACTACTGTGAAAAGGTATAATATAGAATACTAAAACCAGAACTATTCCTGAATTAAACAATTATTTTTCATGTACTCACTTCTCCAAGCATCCATGATTAGAGAAGCATTTAATGTGCAAAAAAAAAAACATTTAAGCAAGAAATTTTAGATGTGAGAGTACGAATCAGAATGACAATGTAGAAGCAGCAGTAAAGGATTGAGTCACTGCACAAACTGATCTAAACTAACAACAGTAGCTGAGTAATTCAAACACGGAGAATATTCTGTCACAAAAGCAAGCCAAGATCACATGTAGGCACCTTTTTGAAAGGGGTAAGACCAAGTAATCTAAACAGGGTTGGAAGTGGCTGAACTGGCAAATCCTCCATTGTCACATTGGTGGACCTCAGTGACATTTGATGGTGTTTCCGGATCATCAAGTTATTGATATGCACACTGCCATGAGGACTCATGCATAAATAAGAAATCCGAGTTGTAATGCCACATATATGGCTCAATTGGTAACAAATATCCATTTGAGTTGTAATGCATCAATAAGAAACTTAGAGTTAATGAAAGTTAGATCTAGAGTTTGGGTATTATACCTAATAGATAAGTGTATAGTATCCATAATACTAAGAACTTCAGGAGAAGATTTACAGAACCCCTCGATTCTAATCTTATTTGCTTTCACCAAAGGCAAAAGACAGCGGGCCCATTCATTGGGGATGCGACCAACCTATAGGAATCAAACAAAAATTACCGTATAGGATGAGTAAAAGACCAGGATAGCATAGACATTCCTGACAAACTAGTGACGAAGAACCAACCTCCCCATGCTCTTCAGTGGAGAAGCGCACTATTTCAGAACAAGAAGCCACAGAACGACCTCGGCTAGGAAACCTAGTGCCAGAAGAGGGAGAAACCACCTTATTCAACAACGGGAAGGAAAAAGTCACTTTATCACCCGGCTTAATCCGCCTACCCTTGCACGTCGAAAGCCCAGAAAGCTCGGCACTTCCCACAAGCCACCAATCCCGCTCCTTCAAATCTGTCGAAGGGTGGGATTCCGAGGCCGCCCCAAAGTTGGGTCTCCCGTCCTCAAGGAGATCACTTTCGACTTTACAAGGGTCAACCACGGGCTCATGATTGGCAAGAGAGGTAGCATCCACGGTAAGAGGCGTGCAGTCAGAAGTAGCACTGGCAGCAGCAGGCTCAACGTTAACATTAGCAGCGGTAGCTATGGTTTCTCGACCGACAGGGATTGTAATAGAGGTGGGCGAGTCGAGGCTTCTCCTCCGGCCGCCAATGGTTTTGTCGCCCGGAGTGAGGCGGAGGTGCGGGGTGTCGAAGATGATGTTAATAGCGGAGGATACGTCGTTATTTGCCATGTGAAGGGCGCGGATAATGTCCATCTCCGAGAATTCCTGACCGACCACAGATCGGACGAGCGCGATCCCGTCATCGGTGACCTTGTTGATTCCCATCCTGCGCTAGCATCAGCCCTTCCGGTAGAAACCCTGAACCTGGACTAAAACGCTGAGCGAGAGAGAAACCAAGAAGAGCTGCAGCTTCGGTGATGAGAGAGGAATGGGAAGGAGAATCGTGCGCTACGGTACAATTTAGGTTAGGGCTTCAGCCGTCAATGCAAACAGTCGGCATTCAGTATTGCCCCGGGCTAGGTTGCAACAGCAGGGAGCTTCCGCTTAACCAAGCACCCGCACCCAATTTCTCGCCGTGGATTAATGGAGGAGGATGGTATAGAAATGAAAATTATTGTAAATATTCTGATTCTTCTAATTTTGCTTAGTAATACTTTATTCTTATGTTTGGCCTACTTTTAGGGGGCGCTTGATATAAATTTGGTAATAGAAATGGTAATAAATTTTAATTGAGGGGTTAATAGCAATGGGAATGGTTGCTGAATTGATGGTGCTTGGTATGAATACTGGAATGGATATCATTCCCATTAATATTGCTTGGTTTGGTTTAAATTTGGTAATGAGAATCAATCAAAATTCCCATTTTACCCTTAGAAGTAAAATACAAAATAATCACGTAGTATT
>JBAMIE010206120.1:0-10659 GCA_037177295.1 Kaempferia parviflora
CAAGATCCCAGCGGTGTTGTGATAAACGTGGATACAAGTAAAATTAATGAGGAGGAGGAGGAGGAGGAGGAGGAGGAGGAGGACTTTGATTTTTGATGAGTAGTAAGTTGTGCAAATTTACCAAACTCATAGCTCAATAAGTTTTTTATATACTATTTCATTCTTAAATTTATATATTTTATCAGTTAATGCACTGTATTTTTTTACAGGTAATTAGAGGTGACATCTGGTATTTTTTTCCCCTACATTCTCTGAGCTATTATCTAATATAGTAAGTTTTTTAATGTCTTTCATTATCATCAAATTTACAATTTACTTTATCCTATATTTGAAATTTTAGCATATCTTTCGATGCAGTAGATGTAGACGGAGTTCACAGGCCAGTCGGATTCATCACCTGCCACTGTACCTATGCCATCCCCTGATCAAGCTAGACCTTCTCATACACCTCCAACATAACCCTTCTCATTCATCATCGCCAGAATAGTTGCTAGTGCAATCATCAATACCCACGCCTCTTCCTGACTTGGCTAGAAACTCAGTTGCTGATAATGAAAACGATAGAGAGTTTCTAGTCCCCATCGGAGATTCATAAGTATTGAAAAATATTTTATTTTTGTTAATTATCTTAATTATTTAACATTATTTTTTTGTAATTTAATCTAGATTTGAAAATCCTATAAAGGTTATTCACGATATTAATCGAAACATGAATAACTATTAGGGAGGTACATCATTGACTTATTCAAGCAACCCATCGGCCACAAAGCAGCTATGGTGGAATGAGTTTAATATATATCCCCTTCAGTTTATATACAAAATAAAAGTGAATATATAATCAATTATTTTTTTCCATTTCAACGGCTTCATTATTGGGACTCAAGTGGCGAGATGAAGATCAAAAGAATATTTAAAAAAATGTGGTGATCATATCAGGCATGTACTGAAGCATGCCAAGACTCGGGCCAAAAAGTCAAACTTCATCACCGATAAAAATTGGGTGAGGATCACCGATTTTTGGGCAACGGAGGATAGTCAACAAAGGAGTAACCAAAATAGAATGTATCAATCTTATAATTCTGGTGAGTTATCTGCGATATATGCGGGTGGCTCCATTAACATAGATGAGCATAGACAGAGATTGGTAACGTTTTAACTCTATCAATAATTTTGACTTCTATAACAAATTATTTCATTATTTCTAACAGTAATTTTTTAGACTAAGGAGATACAGAAGGAGCCTGCTTTCATTGATACTTTCACCCGCACTTTACAAAAAAAGATAAGACATTGAGTGGGGAGAGAGCAAAAGCAGTAAAGGTTGGGAATTTTTTTATTTGATATTAATCGATAATTTAGATTTTTAATAATATGATATACATTTTAAAAATACAGGAAAGATATGATGAGCTCGAGCTAGCCCACACAAGCACACAAGGTAGTGTCAATACTGAGGGGTCTGAGTCTTCTATTGGGAATAATTTAAATTTATGGCTTGAGGGTAGTGAAGGACCAAAAGGGAGAAGGATATTGGGGATGTGTTCCTTGAGCAAAATACAAAGATTAGCTGGTACATCTTCTTCCACTCCACTAGTAGTTGTAAGGGCCCAAATTAATACCTTGACTGAAGAGGTTAGCTATCTGAAGGGAATATTATTACAAAGGGATGAATAAAAGGGCAAGAAAGGGCACATGGATTAACTAAGGTTGCAAAGGGATCAAAAATGGCACAAAGTGATCAAGAAATAACGAGTTGCGCTGACAACAAGATTTAATAATGCAACACCTTCAGTTAAGGTCCGCTCCAAGTCAATTTCCTCCTCGTTTTGGTGATGATGGTGCAACAACGGTGACAATGATGGTGGTGATGGTGATGGTTCTTCATTATTTTAATTATGTATGATTGTTATTTGTCGCATAATTAGTGTTTTTAGATATTAATCCTTGAATTGAGAACCTAACAATTTTATATTAATATTTTTAATTTATTTTTAACATGGTTGGTGAGGCCAAATCTATGTCGGAAGAAAAAATAAGTATTAATAAATTATGTTGGATAATTATTTGTGTTAATTCTGTATTATATTGTTATGCTCTTACATTATTTTTGAACTTTTGAGCTTTTAGATGCCTCTAGAAGCAAACAAATTATTGACTCTTTAGTTTACATTTTTCTGGTGAGTTTAAGCAATTATCTTTCTTTTTAGAAATGAACTGTTTTTTTTTTTTTTTTTTTTTTGTTTCTTTTTTTATGCAGGAAAAGAAGATTGGATTGAGAAGAAAGTTTTTTAGCAAAAGAAGATGAGTTAATATGTGTAGTTTATTGTGAACTAACTTGTTGAACTTTTTAGAGTGTTGGATATTTTTAGATATCATGACTTGTATGAATTTGATATGTGACTTTGTTGTATGGATTTGTGTTTAACAACTTTGGACTTATATTATTATTATTATAGATTTGATATGGGAAATGTTAATTAGGATGTGTGATATGTTAAATTAGATGTGTTATTATATGGTGTGTAATATGTTTTTGTTGTAAACAGGTGTGTTGCATTGTATTAACACAATAAATTACATAAACAAATTGGTTCGGTCAAAATTTCCATATTTAGGGACGAATTTGGTGACGAAAATAATTCGTTTCCAAATTATCAAAAATTACTGTATGACAATAAAATCGTGACGAATTATTTTTTGTCCCAAAATTTATCCCAAAATCTGGGATGAATTTAGATTCGTCCCAGATTAATCCATAGGATTCGTCGCAAAATCTAGGACGAATATATGAATTCGTCCTAGAATTTTGGACTAATTCACAGATTTGTCCTAGATTTTGGGATGAAAATTATTATTCTCAGTAGTTCGTTGCGGAATTTGGGATGAAAATAGTTTTCGTAGCAAAAATTGAGACGAATCTACATTTCGTCCGAAAAAGTTTGCAACGATTTTCATTATTGTTGCAAATTTTGCAACAAATTTTGCAATAACAAATTTATTCGTTGTTAAATTTGGCAACGAATGTGCATTTTTTGGTCGCAATCTTTGGCAATGATAGTTTTGGGACGAAAATTTTTGCGTCCCAGAATTCGTCCCAAATATTTTTGCAACAAAACTTTTTTATAAATTTGTCCTAAATTTTGTCCCAGATATAATTTCTTTTTGTAGTGTTTGTTAAAATGCATATTGTATGAGGTAAAGAGAAAAAAGAGGAATAAGATAGCAACCATAGTTTACAGAATCACGATCCAGGATCGTAAGATCGTACAATACAGAATCACGATTTGTAGCACAAATAGATCCTGGATCGTGCAGAATCATTTTTTGCAGTAAGATCGCAGCACGATCGGAACAGAATCGGTAGGATCAGAGCAGAATCGGAGTAAAATTGAGGAAAACTTTGAGTGATCATATCTTTTGACTTGGATTGAACCACAAGACCTATAATATATCAAATCGAAGCTTATTCAGAGATCTATAATTACCACCTAGTTTTAAATACAAAAAATATCATTTAAAGTCTTTCTCGGGCCAGAAGATTTTATCTTTTTATTATTATCTTTTGTAGAATTAGGGTAGAATTTTGAGATTATTTAAAATATGTTTAATTATTTTGGAGTTAGATTTTAATCTAAAATATTCTACCATTTAATGATGAATTTTTAGATATATATTGTCTAGTATACTGCGGAATCAACAAGTCTTTAGAATATTATTTCCAGCGTTCATATTCGAATCAAAGAATTCAACAATTTCTGCTACGTTGGTTAGGTGCTTTGTTGGCCTTTAAATTGGATTATATATAAACTAAGGGAACATTCTTGAGATTGAATGTGATTATTATTATTGTGTTAATAGAAATTTTATATTTTTTTCATATAACTATTATTGAGTAGTAGTACTATTGTGCGAGAATGATAGTTAAATTACTAGTTAATTTAAATTTATACATGTAATAATGTAATTTGAGGTGTTGATGATAAATAATTAAATATATATACAAAATTAGTAATCTATTTATATGTAAATAGATTTTTTAGATAGTTAAATTACTAGTTAATTTAAATTTGTATATGTAGTAATGTAATTTAAGGTGTTGATGGTAAATGATTAAATATATATGCAAAATTAGTAATCTATTTATATGTTTAATGGTTTTTGATAGGATCGTATGATTCTACGATCCGATCCTGACCCCAAAATGATCCTATTTAGGATCACGATTCTATAAACCATAGAAACAACGGCTTGAGAGCAGTTGCTCAATGTTGGAATTGTCATTACCACAAAAATAAAATAAAATTTACACCATAAGCTATTTATTTGATTTGAGCCCAAAATACTTTAATAGATGATCTAACAAACATCTCCATGACATCCATTAATTAATACATCTATTAATACTTTAATAAATGGATTAATTAATTAGCTGCTTCTAGGTAATCTCAAATTTAAGAGGAATCCTAATGACTATCTGTTTGCCTTTTTTTTATTTGGTGAAATATGATAATACTGAATGCATTTGGGTAATCAAGGTTTATTTATTTTTATATAATGAGAAAAAAATTTCCCCTCTGATTCAATTGAAAACATTGCTTTAGAGCAGTTGCTCAATGTTGGATTTGTCATTACCACAAAAATAAAATAAAACAAAATTTACACCATAAGCTATTTATTTGATTCGAGCCCAAAATACCCAAATAGATGATCCAACTAACGAATTGATAATCATAATTATAGTATCACCTTCGAATGAATTAAATGTTTTCGCTATGTGATAACACATTGGAGCGAACTTGGCGGCCAAGCAAGAATCCAGACGACGTTAAGTGCAAAATCAACCTCTAGATAAACTAACCAACTAGTGAAATCCATAAGCTAAGTGATCCTGTTTCAGTGCACAAAAATTCTTGTAGCAGAAGGTATAAGGTTATGCGATCCTAGTTAACAGTAGCAGTAGTTGCAGAAGGCTTGGAGTCTTCAGCTTTTTCGTGGTCCTTGTTCAACATCTGCAATCACCAAAATGAATAACATCAGAGAGAGGATTGAGGCTATTATGATGTGTTTGATTCATAAATGAGAAATAAAATGAAGTATTTCTTGTTTGGTTCATACAATGGAATAGCCATTGAATAATATTTTTCACATTTATAAAAATATAATCCATCATGAAATATTTTGTCCAACTGTTTAACTGGCAGGATGAGTTCAATTTGATTCCACAAATTTATCCTGCAGAGCTACTAGACCAGGCTGTTCACCCTCTCGGTTTGACCGGCCATCTGGCACAATACTTACTCCCTGGAGATTTATAGACTATAGAATAACAATTCTTATGTTCCAAGCACACAATTATAGTCTAGAAATTACAAGTTGCCAGTGAATGATTATACTGATTCCTGATGTATATTGACTCATTGTAAAAATATTGTTTTCTAGCCATCATTTTCAATATAGAAACTGATATCTATAGTTAAATATCAGTGATGTGGAAGACTCAAGTTAAGAAACAGACGTGCAGCAAAGTCAGAAAATATAGAATAAACTAGACTCACTTTATTGTTAATCAGGTTGTGAAGGGCGATAACGCTTCGGATGAGAGAAGAGAGGTATATAACTAGCATCATGTCATTTGTTTTCACTGCAAAAATGGAAGGGAAATAATGTCAATAAAAATGTCAAAAATCTGGAAAAAAGAAAGAAATAATTTGCATAGACTTTGCTTTTGATTTTCCGCAGGTAATAAAATTACCTGCAAACGCCTTGATTAATTCGTTCACATTGAGGTTTGGAAGTAGATTGAAAATGTCCTGAAAGAGATAATTTACTTGGATTTGGATCAGCACAAAGATTATGATCACATATATGCTTCGATATGCTAGATTTCAAACACCGGTGAATGCAAGTTTGTAATGAAAATATGCATATATGAATAGAAAATTACAGAACACTTTATTAGAGATCAAGAATTTTGATGTTTAAGGAGAGAAAACTGAAGGAAAAATTAACAAGAAATGCTTGTTATAAAGATGATAAAAGAAGAAAAGGTGTACTGTACCTGCAAGTTGTACAAAATCTCATGATTCAGAGGCAGTTTCCCATCAATGACAAGTTCTAGATAACTTTGTATCTCGTGTAACCTTGCATCTAGCCCCTTCAGAGCTGCGAGTTTGCCAGTGACCTGCACAAAATACAGATTTTAACAATCATCTCAGATCATGTATCACAAATTCACACATAAGTCGTGTTAATGTTGCACTGCTCAATTAAGAGTAATAACCTCAGTCGCTAGGGTGCTGATTGTTGTATCCTTGACATCTCTCAACAAGTGTTCAACTCCTGCAAACAGAGGAGAAATTATTCCACATAAACACTTTGCTAGTTTATTTTCACAAACAGAATATTCAGCCACACAAATGGCTACTCAACTACTAGTTGAATAGTATATGTGTGTATGTATATATTTAAAGAATCATGGGAGTCTCAATTGAACAACTAAGTACCAATTTCCTCGACTTCATGAGCTGCAATTTCTGAGGGCACATGGACAAACACTTTCTGACTTTTCTGTGTCGCATTCTACAGCCAAATATAAAAATTCAATAAAACTCATTAATAAACAAATACATTAAAACTCATTAGACCCATACACACTCACCTCTTTGACCTCTTCCACAGCATAATATGCTTTTGTAGGTATGCCAAGTTCTTTAGGTTGGACATCAATGATTACCAAGATAGGATTTGGAACATAGCTGGAGTGACAAGCACAACACATCAATTTGATATAGCCAACTAGATCCAAAATGTTATTTATCAAAAAAGGAAAATGGCCCAAAAAAATTTCAATTCAGTACAGCCAACTAAACTTATTTATTGTTTCCCAAAGATCGTTAAGTGAAAAATTAACTCCATCAAAATTAATGCTACAAAGCACTAGTTTATGATTTATAAGAAAGAGCAAGTCATCCTGACCACTTGATATCTATTCAGAGGGGTAGACAGAGAGTCCCCGGTGAAGGGTTGAGTTAGCTAGTGCGGGGTAGAGTTGCTACCATAGGGCAAGGGTTCGAATCTCTACAGCTTGCTGATCTATTTCATCACAGATGGTCGTGGGGGTCTGGGTGGCGGATTCCACCTTTTTGCTACCAGAGGGGTAGATAGAGAACCAGTGATCATACTTTAATAAGGAACTAGGTAAGTGTTAACTCTCTGGCTTTAGGAAAGAAGAGTTTTTGTTTAAAAAAATGTTAAATTAAACGACTAAGTGAACTGATAATCTTACTCATTAAACAAAGCATGGATGTCCAAATCATTTTCCCGTAACTTGGGCCCTGTGCTATACCAACCCACAACGTGCTCCTTGGCTACAAACAAGAAGATTGACTTAGGCACAAAAAGAAAGATTAGTATTCTTTCACAAAAAATTCAAAGTTTGAACAGGTCAGCACCATTTATTCTTTTGAACATAGAAAACATTGACTCGTGATAGTTGTGATCCAGAAACCAAATGCTCGAGTCTTTCTCATCCTCTTCAAAAGGCACTGAAACAATTGTTAAGATGTGAGGAACATAAACCAGCGAAATTGCATAATTCTAGCATAAGGTGGTTGAAAAGCAAAATTGGTCAAGAAGAATCTGTTCACAGAACAGCAATGTGCTCCAAGTACAATATAAACCAGCCCACTTTGAAAATTTCAAGGAAAAAAAACCGACCACTTGAGCAATTAACTCACAACACAAACATAATCCAAAATCTGTCTTTGAATTATATTTCATTTACTTCATCAATAAGGAAAGATCTATATTTCAAAATATCCATCTGAATAAGGATCAACATCACGTTTGGTGTTTTATTAATGGAACGAGTAAAAAGTTCCTACTTCACATATCCATTTGATTATTACTTAATAGTGAGATAGAATAATCCTAAAATCACATCTACCAAACTGAAGAAAAAAAGTTAAACTAATAGCCAAGAGATCACAAGAAAAACACAAATGCCTTCTTGTTCCCCTACCCTATACATAGTTCACGTTTTCCAATTCAGTATCTAGATTGTTTAGTCATATCAGAGGTAGGATCTGAACTTATAGTTTTAAACTATAGAACAAAAAACAAGGGGAATAAATATGATCCTCAACTATTAAATAATCTAATGAAATTTCATTAACTCCACCAACTATTTGATTTGAGGTAGTTATCTCTGCCTTTGATTATTTGTTGTAAACATCACAAATTTCAAACTCTCAGGAGAAATAGGATTGGCCAATGTCAATCTCGGTTCCACTCACCTAGACTACATCAGAGAAACCAATCCCAATCTATTGAAAGAAAAATGCTCACATCCTCAAACCACCAAATATAATAAAAATTAATCGTGCATGATCTCTCAATACCTTATAAATTAAATCAACAAGTAAAAAACCAAAGTCTTAAAAATGACTCTATTCTCAAGAAAAGTCTTAAAGCCTCCATGACCTATGAGCAGGAATTAAGCAGAACATAACGCCTTAACTTGTTCACCAAGACACCATCTGCATCCCCAAGCAATTATAATGTTCAAAGAACACATTATCAACCACTAAATGAATCAAGAAAAACGGTGGAATACAATTAGGCCCTGGTCCCGTTAGTTCTTAGACAATATTTATACATATTTCTAATTTTGATATCATACTTAGCCTCGCTCCGTCACGATCTATCTAGACAATCCTCTAACCTAACAGTAAGAGATTATCACTCAGATCACAGGATGCGACCTAGGCACCGAGACTGGGATCAAGGCGAAGAGGCCTGACCTGCGTAGGAGTTGGTGACGTCGACCGTGCCCTTGGCGGAGGATCCGAGTAGAACGCCGACAACGCGCTTGCGGGTGTCGCGGGCGACACGATTGTAGTTGTCGACGATGCTGAGCAGCACCAGCGGGTGGACGATCACCTTCTCCACCGCCCTACCGGACAACTGCTGGGCCTTCACCACATCCATCTTCCTCCCCCTCTCCCTTCTTTCCTCTTCGCTAGGGCTGTAGACTTTGCTTCCTGTGAAGAGCAAGGGAAGCGCAACGAAAGAAGAAAAGAAAAGGTCCTAATAAATAAATAAATAAAATAAATAAATAAATAGTCAACAGGCAAATAAAAAAGATATGTTTTCTTCCTTTAAAATATAGTTTCATACAAACTTTATTTATATATTTTTATATGTTTAAATATTTAGATTATATGACATAGTTATGAAAGTTATGTTGCATTTTAAAAGCATGAGTATTAATTAACTCATAAATAAAACTACGTTGATGGCTATTATGAAATGAAAATGAATATTTTCTAAATAACACTAACTAATTTGAGATTTGTCATGGGACACCCATATAAGTTAGAGTCGTTAATTTGAGTTGGCCTGTCTTAGTTTATGCTACCAAATAATTTAAATTGATTAGATTTAAATTTTATTAATATATTATAAAGTGATAGGGTTGTAAATGAACTAAATATTCACGAATAAGCTTAATATTCAGTTTGATAAGAGCTTATTTATGTTCGTTCAATACACACAAGATTAATTAAATAAACAAGCTTAAACAACTCGTTAAACTAATCAAACAAATCCGAACACATATATATTCAACTCATTCGTGAACAACATTCAATGTTCGTGAACCATGTTCATTAATAAAACTCTTATCAACATGCTAAATAAACAAAAAAAACCTTTTAAAATAAACAAACAAGTTTGAATTATTAAGCTCAATAACCAATTAAACAAAAGTTTCAAACAAGTTTGAATTGAGAGCTCGATAACATCTAAATGAACTAAACTCATGCCAAACTTGAATTGAAAGCTCGATAACATCTAAACGAACTAAGCTCAAGCCAAGCTCAAGTTCATCAAAAATAAACCAAATCAAGCTTGAACAATCATTTCAAAGGTTTGATTCATTTTAGGCTTAATTTGACTTAACTTGGTTACCTTATCAAGTAAACTTGAACACCCCAAAGCTTAGCTCAGCTTAGCATGTTTACAACCCTATAAAGTGAGCCTAAATGGGCCGTACAGTGCAAGTTGGGGGTCTAAGCGCGCTGGCTAATAGTGGGCTCTAGTTGGTTCGTGAGTTTGAGAAAGAAAATTAATAATTTAAAATTAGATTATGGATTATGGTGAATATGTATTTTTTAGTGAAGTTATGAATTATTTTTTGTTAATTTCTTATTGGGGATTTTTTTTATAAATATTTATTGATGAAAGGATCCAATTCAATCAAGAGATTTTTCTATATTTTATTTTATTTTATTGGTGGATTGGTATTGTGTTTAAAAGAATTTAAATATGTATACTATGGTTTTATCTATTTTGGACTTAAGTTCTCATGATTTTATTTTTGGATTATACCCAAAAGATCTCATGCTAATGGAAATATCTTTATCCTTTTAAATGCATAATTTTTCCTGTCTTTCTAATGTACGTAGGACTTTAATTGTATTCCCAACAGTTGGTTAGCTTGTCTGATTTGTAACCAACCTACTGTTGGGATCGGTTGCGGGCCGATTGAATTGCGGAAGTCGTCTAACAATTCTGCAAAGTAACACTTATACCAAAGTCGGTACAATTATAGCATTAACCAAACATAAATAAATAAATAAATAATCAAGAAAGAAAGGT
>JBAMIE010206130.1:0-10659 GCA_037177295.1 Kaempferia parviflora
AGGCTCTCGCTCCACTATAAATAGGGGACCCGGCACTCGGCGCAGGTATATTTTTGGACACTAGATGGAATACTACTGTTTCTTTCTTCTTGGATCAGACAGCTGACTTGAGCGTCGGAATACCAAACGAGGAGCCCCCTTCCCTGGTTTGGTGACTAACGCTCTGTTTAATCTTTAAGTGCGCAAGAAATCGTAGGTTTCCGTTCGTCCGCCCGGCTGACGACGAAAGGAGCCTTCTGAGTTCAGAAGCCCAATCCGCGAAAGTGTGATCCACTCAGTCAGTCGTCATCCACGTCATCATCAGTTTCTCAACGTCCGTCCGACCCATTCCAGACAGGATCAATCATTATCTAAAATCTTAATTGTTACCTATGATACATGTGCAATAATTTTTTATTAGTTTATTCAATAATGTTATTATTTTATATTGATTATAGAGTGATAATTTAATTAAAATAATATTTAAATGAGTAAAATAAATTTAGAGAACTTCATGAGACATCTACTATATTTCGAATGAATATTTTTTATCATGATTGACGGTATAAAAATTAACTATACTACTATAATGTATAACATTTGGTTACTAGATTCTACACTAATATCATCTTATATTGATTTTATTTACAGAAGAATGATAGTCTAGTTAAAATAACATTTTAATGAAAAAAAATTAAAGGATTCCATAACACTCATTTTATTTTAAAATGAACATTATCTGATTACAATCAACTATAAAATAGGTAGGCAGGTTTAGGAGGCTGGAATGAAAATGAAATATGTTTCATTCCCATTCTTGATGCTTGGTAGACGTGTATCAGAATCAAAATATGAGTATAATACCCCTAATTTCATAACCCAACCTCTTCTAGGTTATCGCTAAACTCATTCCCCTCTCAATCAAACCCATTACCATTCTAATTGCCAAATATATACTAAACACCCCCTAATTTTTATACGATGTGACAACTACTCAATAACTTCTTCTATACATTATAACAATTACCTATAGATGCTAGAAGTATTTTCATGATGCCCCCAGAGCATAGCACAAACAGTGGATGTATGACATTTCTGACGTGCCGCCAGAGGTTAATTCTGAGGAACTGATGCCCTGAAATATATCCCACCATGCGTCTGTGTACCTACATTAACTCTCCTTCTATATCTGTAAAGCCGACTCTAGTAGAGCCGCTGATTTTTACCAATACAGTCTTTCTGTTAAGAAAAAATATATATTTCAAGAAAGGAAATTATTAAAATGTGATTTCTGGTAAACAGCATACATAGTAAGTTACTATGGAAGTTGTTGATCCAAGCATGAAACACGACAAGTAAAAAAAAAAACTCTCCACTTAAAATGTGATTTCTGGAACACGACAAGTTACTATGGCTGGGCAACAAAACTCTCTCCACTCTTCAACACTTGGTCACAATCACATCGTTTCTAAATGGCGGCAAAATACTCTTTGCTGAGTTTAGGATCTGGCTTCATAGACTTCTCTCCGGGCTTCCATCCAGCAGGGCAAACTTCATCTGGGTTGTCCTGAACATACTTCAATGCCTGCAAAATATGGGGAATGCGTATGATATTTGAGGTAAAACTGAGCGAAACTTGTATGTAAGAGTGATTAAAGTAGTATAGGTAGCCTGGTAGAATCACATATTGAACATAATTAGGGTACAAAAGAGGCCCTTCTTAACTGTTAAAAATATTCTTTTTTTTTTTTTTTTTTTTTTGTCTTGAACAATATGTCTGTAGACTTGTTATTAACGTAATCAACGTAATCACAGACAGCTTACCAGACTACTGAGTGCAAAGTAATTAAGTGCTGTTTTCTTCTTATTACCTGAAGGGTCCTCAAGGTTTCATCTACACTCCTACCAATGGCAAGGTTGTTAATGGTTGAATGTTGAATTACTCCTTCCTTGTCGATGATGAAAAGTCCCCTCAATGCAATACCCTGTGAGAACATAAGCAATTAAAAGGATTAAAAACAGTCCACAATCATTTTATGTGATTTATGTGGTTAATTATAATTGGCTCATATTGTTTACCTGATCCGGAAGCAGAACCCCATAAGATTTTGAGATTGATTTAGTAACATCAGAAATCAACGGATACTTCAGGTCTCCCAGTCCCCCTGCTTTTCTGTCTGTCTGGACCCATGCAAGATGGGAGAACTGCAGAGGAGATTCAACAGAGCTAAGAAACAACTCTAGTTTCCAGATTCCACATGGAGGAAGACGTAGATACTGGTGAAATAAATGATGCAATAGTCGACTAGCAATTACGACCCATGGATGGAAGTAAAAATCTTTGTTCTACTGGCATCCACGAATATCCAACCTTTATGTTTTAACCAATTAAAGATCCAATTTTTAATTTTTTAGAATCCCTAAAATTTGCCTGAAACAGGGAACAACAATAGAGGATGGCGAGTTCATTATTCCAGGTATGTTGTTAATAATATCAACATAAGAGTGTAGTCAATTGCTTAGATAACCAAACTACTACATATGAAATAAGATTCAAACTAATAAACCAACCAATTGTACCCAGCCACTTGTAGACTACCACGTGATGTAGCTGAATGATGCTTTGATACCATTTGATGTAGCATGAAATGCTATCTCACATAAGAAACTCATAAAGAGGAAATATCATAAAATCAAAGAACAAATTAGACAAGAGATCCGAACCTCTTTACAAATCAAATATAAAGACTAGTTCTTCTAAGACAAGGTCTAACTTACCCTAATAATATAACAAAAAAAAGTAACTTTACCGTTGCGACAAAGCTCCCCTTCTAAAAATGTAACAAACTTCGAAAAAACTTAGACCACTATTAAAAAGTTAACAAAGTTGTAAAAATTTAAAATCCTATTTTTTAAAAAAAACTAATACTAAATTTAGCCCAAAATATAGAACTGCATCACCACGAAAGCTCTAATTCTCACAAGCATAGTGTGAATCAACATTTCCAATCAGTTGATGTCACAATGAATAATGATCAGACGAGCTTTGAACAATGATGATATAGGATACCAACTATAGCGATGATACTTGTTTCACAAGAACACACCTATGAATTTTCTAATCTTGATTTTTGACATTTTCAAACTTGATTTAACAAAGAATCTAAGTAAAATAAATAAGGATATTCTGACACAGACAAGCCACCAGAAGAAAACAGAAATTAGTAGCAAAATGGTTAAGTTCACTCCACAAAACAAATTTTAAAAACTACTGTTAACTCCACAACAACAACAGACTAAACTGTATTGATACGAACAAAATAAATAGCAAAAAGTAAACAAGATTTTCAAATATCAAAGAGAAAGCACTCTTACCACACTATCAATTGAAACACCTAAGATCTCTGTATTCAACTTTTCAAATTCTACGTAGCGATCACTGAAAGCAGTTATCTCTGTAATGAAAACAACCATAACACAACATCATCAATCTCAGGATCATTTCCTCTTAGAATGTGAAATAATATTCAAATATCGAAGCAATTTTAACTTACCAGTTGGACACACGAATGTGAAATCAAGTGGATAGAAAAACAGGATAACATATTTCTTCCCAAGGTAGTCAGAAAGTTTAACCTACCAGGACAATAAGTTGATTAAAGCTTCTCATAGTCACCTAGTACAAGTTTGGTAAACAAGTTGACCAAATTTCATCTTCACAAGTTAGGCTAATGTACATGGTTAGTTTCTTCCATCATCAATTTATATTAATCACAACCTTTTTTAGTGGTTTGGACAAGAGAAGGGATTATATACAAACTGAAGATATTCATTATTTATTTTAATTGAGATGTCAAAGAAGGAAACATCTGCCAACAGAAATAGCATCTTAATTGTATACTTTTACGAGGTTTTGAATTTTGAAAAGATAAAACTGTTGGATTTCAGGACTCTATCTCAACCATGTTTAAAATAAGAGCGGGTAGCTAAGGGAAACGTTACTCCAAACAATTGGATAGAGCTCATGCAATTTTAAATAACAGAAAAACACAGATAATGGATACACCGAACAACATTTGCTTACATTAATGAACTCCTGATCAAAAACAGCTTCCGCTTCAAAATCTGGAGATTTATTTCCAACCAATGGCAAATCACCCTGCGAGAAACATCAAACACAAATAAATCTTATACTGACGAAGTATTAGGATTCCGATCCACGCCAATAATATAAATTAATATCCACCAAAAATTTTCTCGACTCAAGACTAATTGTGAGTGTGTCATCCAACAAACAACAGATCCCGAATCCACACCTCCAAATAAGCCTTGGCTGCGAATCTTCTTGATGAAGATCTCATAGACGAGGCAAATCCGATGGAGCAAGGACTGAAGCCCTGGGTCGGCGACCTCAGGAAGCTCTTCGGAAGGGATCGGGAATTGGAGGGACGAGAAGCAGATGGGTACAACGAAGCCGTCGGGGTTGAAGACCTCGAGGAGACGATGGAGGAGAGGGAGCAATAAGCCATGGCGATATCGAGCCCTTCCGTTCGCTCGCGGATAGGAAGAGAGTGGACAAGGAAGGAGGGTTTTGAGAATTGTTATTGGATGCATAACGGGTAGGTGGATAATAGAGGCTACAATCCGACCCGTAAGCTTGGGCTTAGGGAAGTTAAACGGGCCGTAGCCCAGTTGATTTTTTTTTAATAAAAATTTTAATAATTAAAATTGCAGGAAATACATTTAGCAAATTCAACTAAATATTATTAGGGCTCACGCCTTCCCTCCACATATTTATCCGAAGTCTGAATGATTTCATTTCCCTCCCTCGCTGCCTCCTCTCGTCTTCTTCTTTTTCTCTGCTTTCTCTTTCCCCTTTCTCGTTGCCGCCTTCCCTCGTCCCCACTCTCCGCCTTCCATTTCCCCGCCAGAGCCCTCAGATCTCCGATTCCAACCTCTCGTCTTCGATCTGGTAACTCATCGGCTGGTTGCCATCTCACCACCGCCGCCTCTGAATACGAGGCGGAACTAGGGTTTTGAGCCCTCAGATCTCCTGCGGACAGCGATTGTCTAGGTTGATGACCGGTGGGGAGACGGCTGGGAACCGATCGGGACAGGAGCTGGGGCTGATCTTCCAGCCGCCGACGCAGAAATTGGCGTTTGCCTCGTCGAGGCCCCCGTTTTCCTCGCTGGAAGAGTACCACAGGTTCGACGGGCTGCGGGGGGCAGAGGATGAGATGGTCGATACGCTGGTGATTAAGACTCCCGTGAGTTTCTGGTGTTTGTTTGTTAGTGTCCGTTTCATCCTTAAAATGAACTGAATGACGTCTCGGTTTGGTGATCTATTTGCGTCGTTAATTTTTTTATTGCTGGTTTGGAGGGTTTAGATTTTTCACTTGGGAAGCTTTATTGACCGTATTTTTTTCGCGTTTTCCAAACTATCTTTTGTTTTCTTTTTCTTTTTGAGCTTCTATTGTCTTTTTTCGCGCTTCTTTTTGAGAATTTCTTCGCATTATCATACTATAATCGAATTACAATATAAAGACTAACCTTTTATGACGGGTTACCTAGGAACTATAGTTCCGCCAAAGAGACTAACAAACATAGTTTGGGTATGATTAAAAAAAAAGTTATTTTTTCTTTTTTATGATAAAAGAATTTTTTGAGAATTTTTTCACATTATTATACTGCAATCAAATTACAGTACAAAAGACAACTTTTATGATGGGTTACCTAACATAATTCTAACACTTAATAATTCTATCTCATTTGCAACCTTTAACTTGCCGCGCTACTATTGTGTGTGTTGTGAATCCCCCGTCAGTGAAATGGAATTGTTTGGTTGCTCACTCTGTCCTTCAAAAGCATGTATCACCACATGTCCTGTTCATGCATATTAGTGTATCTATTTGTCTTTAGTAGTACTGAGATCATAGATAGTCTCTGTGATTCACCTAAGTGATATAGGATAAAATTCATTCTGTACTCTTTAGTAATTTGTCATTAACAATTATGAATTGTTGACATATTTGACAATTGAGTTCTTTGTTTGTTTCAAGTTTCAAGCTAATTTTGTACAGGGCTTCTAAGTTCATCAGACGAACTTCAGGACAAGGAACTTTTATGGACATGTTTAGTTATTACAATCTGCTACTATGTGTACATCTGTATTTATTTCTGGATTCATGATAGTCTCATCAGCTAAACTAAGTAAAATTGAGCTCATCCTCCGAGTGAAGTGATTACATATAAAATCATAATCATCCTGTGCGCTTTTAAATGAACTGGGTCAGTGACTGTTCACATGCTACAAAAATTATACCTTCCCCCATGTGTTAGTTGAAACTCATTCTAAATCATGACAAGTTTTTGAATCTTATACCCATAACTACCACCCCTTGTTGATTCTAAGGTATCTCTTTATCTTATATATTTGTCCTAACTTTCATTCTTCAAATGTCAATTGTATTCACTATCTATATGTAGTTGAAGCCAAAATTTGTGCCCGAAGATAACAAAATGATAGAGGTAAGTGAATGGACAACCACTGGAGGTACTAGTTCTTTACTCACACCAGTATCTCAGAAAGCAAGGAAGGCATACAGTAAGTCCAAGGTTGCGAAGCACAATAAGACTGTCATGCTAACTCCTGCATCAAATGTTGGTGAGTATATATTTTCTTCTGATTATCTGCAAAATATGATTGTATGTAAATTTAATTGGTCAGAAGTACTAATCAATCATATAGTATGAATAGTTTTAGTACTAATCAATTGTATATTATGAATAGTTTGTTTCCATTTATATTTTCTGTCATGTGACCAAGTTTTGTTATACCTGAGCAATGGTCTATATTTATTGGAATATTGACATTGTAATTTGGCATTTCAGGCTCACCGTCAAGTGATAGTCTTACCCCAATTAGTTCTTGCCGTTATGATAGCTCCCTAGGTGAATAAATATATTGCTTTGAAGTCGGTCAAGGTTCATTTGGTTATAATGTAGATCTTAACTGTTTGTAACTTAATTCTTGGAATTTTCTAGGTCTTTTGACGAAAAAGTTTATCAATTTGCTTAAACATGCACAAGATGGTGTCCTTGATTTGAACAAAGCTGCAGAAATATTGAAGGTGGCATAGTTATCTGTAAATTAAGCACTTATCTTTTAGCTTTGCTTGAACAAGACATCTGATATACAGGTACAAAAGAGGAGGATTTATGATATCACTAATGTTCTTGAAGGCATTGGGCTCATAGAGAAAAAAATTAAAAACAGAATTCGCTGGAAGTAATCTTCTTCCATCCTTTCCCTTGTATCTTTACTTGTTCTTCTGTTTCTTCTACAAGATTGTTGATTTGTGAATACTTCACCATGCACTAAATGAGTGACTTCTCATGACAGAGGAGTGGATGACTTGACTCCTGTTGTGGTTGATGGTGATGCTTCAATTTTACAGGTTTCAAACTTGCCACATGTTCTTTTTTCCGTGTATTAACTATAGTAATTTGAACAATTTTCTCATTGTGCTGAAATAACGAGGAACCTTTTTCTAATGTCAATTTAGGCTGAAATTGAGAAATTTACATTGGAAGAGTGCAAATTAGATGATCTTATCAGGTATCTTCTGGTGAAGTTGGACAGTATAATAAAAAGTGTAGCAATATTATGACACCTAAGTATTTTGCAGCCAAATGCGAGAAAGATTGAGGGAGCTTACTGAAGAAGAAAGTAACCAGAAGTAGGTTTCCAGTTTCTCCATTCATTCATTTTCATTCAGACAATGGAAATTCTTTGCTCCAATAGTCACTCGGTGATTTTTTTTTTGTTCCTCTAGATGGCTTTTTGTCACAGAAGACGATATCAAAGGCCTTCCATGCTTTCAGGTTTCAATAATTTGCTTAGACATTTTAGTTGATCTGGAAATAGATATGTGTTGCTATAATTAATTGGGTCCATTTTTGGACACTGTTGTGCCTTCCTATATGCAGAATGAGACCTTAATAGCAATTAAAGCACCTCATGGTACTACCCTAGAAGTTCCAGATCCCGATGAGGCAAGTAGAATCCAGAAAAATTATTCCAAATTCAATAATTTTGTAGTAGACCTTGTTGTTTGTACACATTCTGAGTGTTTTTCTGATTCCTAGTGCAGGCTGGAGAATATCTCCAAAGGAGATACAGAATTGTTCTAAGAAGCACAATGGGTCCAATAGATGTGTATCTTGTTAGGTATCTTGTTATTTCCCTTTGCAGCCAATAATCTATAACTTCAAATGGGAGAAACTTGAACGCACATTTTTCCTTATCAGTACTTTTCCTATTTGTTGCTTCTTTTTTTCCTGATAGTCAATTTGAAGAGAAGTTTGAGGAGATGGGCGGTGTGGAGACACCTCCAAAGCTTCCTCCATCAAATTCTTGTTCTGTTGACTGCTCTACTGCACCTTGTGTTCCAGAAGAGAGCAGAGGAAATGGGATGGAATTTGATACTCAACAAAATGAGAGGATATGGTCTGATGTGAACTTTTCACATGATTTTAGTGGTGGTATGATGAAGATTGTTCCTTCAGAGATAGATGTAAGTGCTTTGTGGACGATGCAAAAATGTCACAGTAGTCTTTTATTTGATCCTCCCTTATGCCTAGTCGCAATAGAAGTTGATTGCACTAGAATATCAAAACTTTCATCCACAGCTCAAGCTATATCTGATTTTTCCTGTTTACTTTTTTATTTGTGTTTTTGTCCATTGGTCTATTAATTATCTAGGTAAATAAGTGTTATTAGATCATTTTCAATTGATGAGCATGAAGATGGATTACGACAAGTATTTGCTAACTACTTTTAATTTATTTCTTCACAGACTGAAGCTGATTATTGGCTCCTATCAGAGGCTGATGTTAGCATCACAGACATGTGGAAGACAGCACGTATCCTCTTCAAGATATTAATGTTATTTTATAAAAGAACTTTTATACTCGTCTAACTCTTAATTGCCCATTTAGAACCTTGACTTGATTCACAGCAGAGGTTCAATGGGACAGCATGGGTAGATTTAACACAGACGACTTCATTACAGATGGTGACACTGCCCCTAGATCTCCAATTCCTTCCTCTGGAGTTGGAATCAAAATCCCTAATGCAAATTCCTCACAGAGATGAGTGCAAGAACCAAGATTTTCATTTTGGTTCGAGCCTTTCAGATTCCTTAAGCCCTTCCTACAGAATGCAGAATGCTTCTTGTGTGAGCAATCCAGTTCGTCAAGCACATTGTCCTCATGAATGCTAAAATGAAAATGTCTGTAGTTGCATCGGTTGGCATACCATACAAGATGGTCTATGCATCCATCTGTTGGCTATCGAGTGAACGTTGTAGTAATGTAGTCTCCAACCGTCTAGTTGAATGAGTCGTGCCATGGAAATAGACAATCCTTCTAAGTTATGCATATTGTATCTGATACCTTTGTGTACTTGGGATTATGTATCTCTTCCCATGAACGATAAGGTTGGATAGAAGGCTTTTGTATCTGACTGAATGATTAAAATCCTATTCCAAGTTGTGGCATTGGTGGTGGTGTCAACTTTGTGCAAAGGTGGTGGTTCTGACATCCATCTAGAGGAAGAATTCAATAGTAAGAAAAAGTAAAAATCTTACTTCATGTCCAACCTTGAGCTCTGCCCTCTACCTTGCAGTAGACTTGTTTGAACACGATATTCAATTTGATAAGAATTTATTTATGTTCATTTAATAGTAAAAATAATAAAATAAATAAGTTTGTTTTCCCCAATTTAATGAAATGATGATTGCCGTTGATTCCACATCCAATAAGACGGTGATTTATTAGTTTGGTAAATTAATGGCAGTGTACTTGATTCTTTCAATCTGTTTAGTTCGCAATTAATTAATATTTATTTAAGAGATTAGTTGGTCGCAATTTGTTGGCATTACTTTTTTTCAAAATATATTTTTTTATTATCTACAGAATATATAATAGTTTTATTGATTTCTTTACATTTCTTTTCCTATTATTAATATTTTGTTTCACAACATGATTATTTTCTATAAAAATGAATTTATAATATTCAATTTCTGTAAAATTTCTTTTCACTCATTTATGTTTATCTTTATTAGATTATTATATCGCAAAGAATAATTATTTTTAATACGTATCATTAATAAGCCAACAAAGTGGTTAACCTAACGGCTAACATAAATATGCTAAGTCAAGTTGGCTGAGTCAAATAAATTAAATGAGTTGAGTAAATATTTGAATTGATAGATTAATTAGGCTTAGTAATGTAAAATTTAGGATGATTTATCTGGTGACATGCAAGTTTTCTATTGACCATCAGAGTAAATCAGGAAGTACTTGTTGAGACCTTGACCGCCGGCTAGAGGAGGGGGGGGTGTTATAGTTGATCCACCAAAAACCCTTGTCTTTCTACACTTGTTAACTTACGCAGTGGAAATACAAAATAAAATTAACAAAAGAAAGACAAAACAAAGACAAATCGATTTACGTGGTTTGGAGATTAGGGCTCCTACTCCATAACTGTCCGTAAGGTGGACGATCCCAATCCGTCGGTGGATGACTCCCCGGAAACTCTGGCTAGCTCGTGTAGCTCCTTGTGGGTGGAGAAACCTCGCTACAACTCTTCCGAGTACTCTCGGATGCACACTTACA
>JBAMIE010206147.1:0-10658 GCA_037177295.1 Kaempferia parviflora
ACACACTTGTTCATATCTACTTAAGGATAGTACTTGCTGAGTTTATGGAGTCACAACTTTATGGATACAGGTGCAAACATTGTTACCAATGAGGTGTTGGAGGACATGGAGGCTAAGTAGCCGAGGAGATGAGTTGCAATGTTATACACTGTGTTCAGAGTCCATTAAAGATTTGTTAATAAGTTTTGGTTCTGGATTTACTTTTGTTATGATGATATAAGTTGAGGTATATGTACTAGTTGGTTGGAGTCTTATAGATTCTTTTCTTTTTCTGATGGAAATTTGATTGGGTGGTTGTTCATATGAGTTGAAATCTCTTTGCACTAGTGATGAAGGAAACATTTTATATTCTTTTTCTTGAATGTTTGAGTAAGGAGTAGACTGCGAGCAACCTAAGACTTAGAGGAAGTCAGCTGCTGAGAGAGAGTCTGAGATTGTGAGGGGGCCTGAGATTGAGAGGAAGTTAGCTGCCGAGACTGAGAAGAAGTCTACTCCGAAGGGAGTCTGAGACTGTGAGGGGGTCTGAGACTAAGTCTATGGCTGAGAACTGTGAGTCTTATTGGCTTGTCTTTTACTTGTAGGGATGCGTATACTGAGTCCGTTTGATCAGATCTGAGCGAAATTAGCTTTTCCTTGTGTCAAGTTTGACCTATTTCAACTTTGACTAATAGATCAACACAACTACTGACCTACGGAACATGTAGACGCAAAAAGAAACCTACGCATAAGCTATAATGTTCTTATTGGGGGTTCAATTAATTTACCTTTTGTTTACAAGTTTGCGTTGATTCTTTTTCCCTATAAATTCTTACTGCGATCCCATTTCGTCTCTATATACGTTAATTCTTTTAGCTTAGTTTTCCTCCCATTCCGTTATTGCCACTAAGAAATTATTAAATTATATGCCATATTTTCTGTCAAACAGAAGAATTTGTAGAAGAGCAAGTAAAGAAAACAAATAGCTAGGGCGGGGGAATCAAACTTTCTCATCTTCAATTCTTTTCCTTGTGACCCGAATGTAGCAGATCACGGAGACGATCACCGTGGCAGCCAGCGCCCCCAGTATCACCTCTGCTCCGGCGATCGATTTATCCAACCGGCGATGGCGGTCATGATGCCTCAAATCACCTGGGGCACTCGCTCGATCCATCTTGCCTTCCATCGCAGAGAAACTCGAGATGGGCGAGTCTGCGGCTACTAATGCCAGCTTCTCCTGCACCGCCACGACCTTCTTTGCTCCGACCACCGCCTCCGGGAAAGGCCTACTTCCCATGGCCACCGTCGAAAGAAGATTGGCAACGATCAACGCCGAAACTAGCAATTGCACCATGAGGCCTGCAGCTCGAAGGATCAGTCTGTGCTTAAGTTGGAGTATCAGTGCGAAAAGCACGGTGGAGGCCTGTGGCCTTTTATAATGTGAAGCCAAGGGAACACTTGAAGTTGCATCAGAGATTAACGATATTGAGGAAACTCTGAGACATGACGATCCCTGAACATATTTTTAGTCCATGGTCCATGGGACAGAAACAAGCTGTCTGTGTTAATTTAGATTGAAGATTCCATGTCCCGGTCTCGGGGAAATCATTTTCAGTTGTGTTCATTTAGCAGAAACTTCTGTGTATGTTCGCGTGGCGCCATGTTTCCTGTCAGCTTGACAGTAGAGCTCCTCGTGCAAGTGAACTGCATCTGTTTCCAGTGCATGACGAAGGAATCTTCATTATTATTTACCAACTCCGATACTTGTGGTCGACTGGTTAATTCATATTTAAGATCTGCTTAATTCTGATAATACAGGTCTCTGTTTATGCATGTAATTTTAGCTGTATTCTAGTTGGATTAGGGGCTGAAAAATTTGGCTAATGACTGCCATTTCCTCTGGAATCTTCACGTTTGCATCTGACTTTTCTTGGATCTGATGAAGCTTGGCTTTTCAAATTTCTGAAAGGCATAATCATCACTGCTAGATCTGCTTTTGAGCAAGATTTTGATGGTAGGTTTGACTTGCATATATCTGGTGCTCTTTGTCGGATTAATTTGCTCCGAGCATAACCCCTGATGCGGCGTATAAGGCTGGCTCCTGGTCCGGGACAGATCAAAGGTAAGAAGAGTCGCTGAGATCAAGAAAGACCAAAGAAGAAGGTCGAGTCGGCTGAACCAATTAAGCAGGCTGACCGAGCCGAAAGGTCAATCGGACCGCCAACCGAGCCATTAGCCGGGCCACCAATCAATAGAGATGACCAACAGGTTGACTGAGCCGACAAGCCGATCGAACTGCCAATTAAGTCATTGGCTAGGCCGACTGATCGAGTGGTCGAGGGGCCTACTGATCGAGTGGCTGAGGGGCTTGGCCAAGTCATCAGTTAAGCTAACTAGTTGGGCAGGTTGACCAGAACGACCAATCGACCCAACGGACTGGTCCTGTCCTTTCACTCCACCTATTCATGTATAGTCTAACTTACCGATTGTCAGAGGGTTAGACATTAGAGGATGTGCTATGTACTCACCGTACGATCGAAGCTCCTAAAGTCTAATAAGACACAGAAACGATATGCTCAGATGGGGAAAAGTATTAGAGTGTCAAAGATGATTTACTCTTTGCAGGAGACGCATCGATATGTGTGTAAAGGGATAAAACCGACAGTATAAATAGGGGTCCTTACCTTCTGACGCAGGTATGCATACAATACATACACACTGCTCCTCTCTACACTTTACTCTCTTTTCTTCGAGCAATCCACTGACTTGAACACTGGAGTACCAGAGCTGGGGACCCCTTTCCTGGCTCGGTCTCTAACGTCTCCTTCTGTGAGCTCTCCGTTGGTGTGCAGGGCCTAAGATCGGAGCGCACCGTCATCATAGTCTCTTCACTGAGTCAACATCGACACCACTGCAGATCCACATGTCACAGTATCCATTCTCTCAGTTTCAGACAGAAACAACACAGATCTAATCTTTCAAGGAAAGATAATTAATCATCTAAGATGGTTCGGAAAATGAAGAGGACATTAAATTAAAGCTTACAGAAAAAGCACCTTATTGTGCTTATTTATCAACCAAAGTGGATGAACAGGTCAATTTCTTCATTTAAAGCTCATAACAAAGTTCAACCAAAAGTGCTAAACTAGTGGGCAATGTGTCTGTGTCTATCCACTTCAGAAACCTTCAGATAAGCTAAGAAAAACAAACAACTGCAGGAATGCCTCGTGCTGTTCTTCTTCCCACTTGCTTCATCTCCAGATTGCACGTTGACTACTTTTGCTTTTTGCTTCTTTTTTTTTTCTGAAAATAAATTCTTTATCAGTTTCTCAGGCATTTTAGCTACTTGCGTGGGATCAAAAATTTCCACAAGATAAAAGAGAAACACATTTTTGGGGATTGGAAATTTGAAACTGAACAATACTTGAAATACTTGTAAACTTATACAGGGAAGAAAAGACTGATGATTTAGATAATTGGCAGATCTTGATAGGGATGTCTGAAACCATTTAACTGCTCCAATAATTTCAACTCCTATTACAATGAAACAACCAGAAGAAAAAAAAGGAGTTTAGGTTTTAGATTCAGAGCATTTAGAAGAAGGTTTAGGAAATGGGTAGATTCGATGAACGAAATAGCAGCGGTAGTATAACAGCTCGGATCCCATGATTCTGAATTCTTGATCTCCTCTTAATCTCTTCTCTCATTTATACCTCGGCATTCGCTTCATTTAAGCTCAAACTTCTCTAAAAGACTACCTTAAACAATACACTAGAATGAAATTCACTCTATCAATGTTAAAATCGGATGTCAATTAACTAAAACATTCTCACTTACATAAAAAGCATAAAAAATAATGAATTCATCTGAAAAAAGATAAAATAGATAAACTTTAACTGTAAATATATACTAATGAGTTAGGTAGTTTTTCAAAAAAAATTTAAACTTAATGAAACGGATGTCAAAATGTAAATAAGAGAAGGGACCCAGAGAAAATCAGAGATTCACAACCCGAGATCTAAATTGATATCATAAAGCTTTTAAAACATGTGATAAAAAATTTCACTTGTGGTATTATAAAGGTTTCAAATTTACGTGGAATATAAGATCATTTCAGAAATAAACCAGCTTTTCTCTTACACTTTAATGGAGGCTTATCTTGTCCTTCACTTGCTGATAACTTGAAAACCATTTAATAAGGAAAAGGATAATCTAATGGACTTCAGATGTCCCACGGTTGTCCTCTCTTTATCTAAACAAGTTGACTCGCTCACTATCCCGAAAATACCCCTACTTTGCTAAAGTCAAACCTGCTTTAAAAGGGTATTATGGTCAAATAATGGTCAAGTTACACTTTTTATCTATCTATATCTATCTGTCGATGCCCATGGATCCACCGGGAAGTTACTTCCAGTGAGTGGGGACTCGAGGCTTGTGATTGAGGGAAAGAGAAAGATGAAGTTGCTAGAATTTCCTTGCTGCCGTCGTACTTGCCCTCCGGAGGAGGAGGAGAAGCTAACGCCGGCGGTGAAGAGGGCCTCGCTCGACAAGCGACGTCGGAGGGAGCGTCGCGGATTACCATCGCTTTGGCGACCGTCGCTGATGGCAATATCGGAGAACGTGACCTCGGCGGCGACGGCAGCGGCTGCCAAAGGCGCCGGACGATGGAAGGGGAAGGCGAAGACGAAGGTGAAACCGGCCGCCACCAAGGCAGTGGCGTTTCGGACCGCCGATTGCGAAGATTACCGGTGAGTTTTTTCTGTTTGTTTGTTTTCCTTTTCCCCTCCGGATTTTAAATTCTACCGTTAATTTCTTTTCTTCAGGCTCCGTGAAGTAGTGCCAGCATTCTTATTCTAAACTGAGATCGACAAATTAAAGTGCGAGGAGAATTTTAACTATGTGCATGTTATTGTTGCCGTTTATAATGTTAAAATTATAAATTTGTATGTATATTTTAAAAAGATAAATTATTCAAGTAACAGAGTTTATTAGTATTTTAACCTCATCCAATTTCATATACTTTTATATTATTAAATGAACAAACGAGTTTTATCTACCTGAATTTTAAGAAGAGTAATCTTTAGGTTGGAAAACTTAAGGATTGAAAAGTTGACTCACACATCAAAGTTCTCCAGTAGTGTTTTCTTACAAGATAAGATTACAAGTGTACTAGGACAGTTGCAGCATTGGCAGAATGTAAATAAAGCGGAAGAAATCAAACAAGCCGCTTGATCAATCTCCATATGCCATTACGTGGATGTTGTTTATGCAAGAAACTAATCTAAACCGTGTTAAGAGGGTCCTTTGATCAGTGCCACGCAGACGCTGAGATCAGGTTCCTGTTCTTCCATCCGAGAAGCAATGCGCCATCCTTCTCCAACACTGTATAATTATCAGAGTAATAACCCAACAGAGTCTTTATCACGGAGTTCACATACGAGCTCAGTGGATAGGACTTGAAACCTGCCATGGTGAGTCTGGATCTCCACTTCCCAAGCAGCTCATGCCTCTCCACCCTCTCCTTGCCTTCACAGGCGATGATGTTAACTATGTCTTTTGCCAGGCAGTGCTGTTCCACGCTTATCCGCTCCCTCCTATCCCTTGCTAAAGTTGCGTCGATAGATTCAAACAACGCAGAGTAATAATCCAATGTCTCTGAGAATCTTGTCAGGAAAGGCGTTGTGTTGGTGTTTGACTCTTGCTCCACCAGAGTCGTTACTTTGGGCGACAATCCCTTTATCATTCTGAGCAGGCCGTCACGAGGGTTGTTCACATCGACACTCTCATCGGGGGTGTGGTGTAGCTGAAGAGTGAAGTTCACAGCGAGCGCTTCCCCGGTTCTGATGTCCAACATTTCTCTTGTGACCTCAGGTCCGTGCACAGTTAGGCTGCGGAACTGCAAGGGAATGTTGAACTTCTTGGACATGTCAGAAAACAAGTTCTCAACTAGATTTGAATTGTCTCCTCGCGCATGGTCTGCTGATGGATCATTGATCCCTGTGATTCGCAAGTGTGGTGGCCCCTTAGGTCTTGCTGCGAATGCCTGTATTAGTGTAACCCATTGGGTTCCTTGAGCAATCTGAAAGTCTATTATATGGATCATGTCTTCATTCTTTAGAGCTTCAGCAATTGCACCATTTGCAGCCATATATCCAAACTTGAAGTAAGGGCAGATATCATACAAGATGTGCGTGTATGAAAGAAGCTTGTTGCTGTCAAGCTCGCGGTACTGACCACGGTAGATGTTGGTACCTGAAGACTCCTGTTTTGCCACAAGGCCTTCTAGCATATAAGCACCAAGACGCTGAATAGGCTCTCCGGTGATGGAAACAACATTGCGGACTTCTTCAGCAAATAACTTGAATTCCTCTGATTTATTCTCTGATACAGCTTCAGCACATTGAAGCAAAAGCTGTTTCACATTACCACCTAGAGGGTTCATTTCTCGTAGTTTTTTCTCCGGACGGACTTCATGGCTTAGACTCACCTGTTTGCCAGAGAGAGACTGGACTACAGCAGGAGATTCCAGTTGGGTTTCACGGTTCCATGTCCTCGATCGCTGCTTTGCAAGCAAGGGCTGTTTGCGTTGAGGAGACTCCTGTTGGGTTTCATGGCTCCATGTGCTTGACCGCTGCTTTGCAAGCAAGGGCTGTTTGCTTTCAGGAGACTCCAGTTGGGTTTCATGGCTCCATGTGCTCGACCGCTGTTTTGCAAGCAAGGGCTGTTTGCTATCCTTCAACTCATGACTAGAGCTAGTAGTTGGTTCAACAGCATCATGTTCCATCAAAGCAGTCTCAATCTTTTGTAGTGCATTCCTCATGCTCTGACTAGAAACTGCAAGAAGGCAGTTTGATTGTAGCCGAATACCGATTGGAAGACCACCTAGAGACTGCTTGATATCTTTATCAGGGGTAAGCTGAGAGGACTCAACCGGCGAAACCCTGGTGAAGATCTCTATAGAACTATACCGCTCCTGACAATGTGTTTGGCAGAGAGAGGCTGTTGCGCTCAAACAGTTGGGAAGGGAAGTTGCATGATCAAATCAAATGTCTCTTCCGTGTGAGCAAAAGTTTTTCGGGAAGGACTTCTGGAATGTATGCAAGGTCTGCAATAGTCCATCAACACAATAGGTTAGTTTTCATCATAAAAGGATCAATTGCTCATGAGATATAGGCAAGGATCCTCCAGTATGCACGTGTATCAATTTAAATGAAAGCCGATACTGCCATTTTGGAAAAATCTGCATTGTAAGCTAGCTAAAGATGGGAAAACGTAGGAGCTAACTCTTAATAAGGAGGCCAAAAAGAACAAGCTCCTATTGACATATTTACATTGAGCTCACCTAGGTTGCCAGAGAAAAACCTTAACCAAACACCAAATTTTGCTGTGCAGCTATAATTCTTAATGTTTTTCTATTACAAATCCTAAATCGAAGGGAGGAGAAGAATAATTGAATATCTCCAGGTATTTATAGGCTACGGGCAAAGCCATAGGCATTAAGAATATCCAAAACCTCCCTTGGTGTACTCCCTCGCTCTAAGGACCATACATGACAGAGGCTATATGGCATATGTAAAAACAACAATACATCAATAAAATGAACTTAGTTGCAAATTATGAATACCTTGTTCTCCTATAGAAAACGAACTCAGATATATTTTTTATTGAAGGATGTAGAGATTTCAATTGAAAATTAATAGGATTATCTGATTACCACAAAGAAGTCAAAACAGAGTTCCTTTATCCTGAAAGACAGGATGCTATACAAAAATCAATGTGAGTGAAAACTTGGACATCATTTTATTATTCAAAAATAAGAATACAACTCAAAACTAAGAGAATAGACTGGATAAATGTAAGACCAGGTAATTTATTGTATTCCTATTCTAACATACTGAAATAGTGAAACATTGCAATGAGCTTTTCCCTTGTGAACTATATACAGGATGGATCCTTTTGTCAATAACCCTACTATAACTGTGCTACAGTGGCCTAAAAGATTGCATCAGCACATGGAATAGTTATATGTATAAAAAGGAATTTCATGAATGCACATTCCAGAACAGACAGATGCATCATTTGCTTCTTCAAACTTATTTTCTACACATGGCCAAACCAAAAAGGGAGTAGTGAGTGAGCATGCAGTACACTGCTGAATGTTTTTGGCATATTGCGCAAGAATGAATGGAGAATATCTCATTAGTGAAAGTTTTATTAAATATCAAACAAATAGCCGACCGGAATTTTCACTTGCTACCAAGGAAATCACAGAGAGAAAACAGAGATAAAGTATATCTGGATAATACCCTTGGAATACTCATAACCAAGGAATACGGATGATTATTCAACAGAAACATGAAGAAATGTAGTTTTGCATGGCAACTAGTAAAGACAATTTTCACCAAAAGTTAATTAGAAATGAAACCTGTTATAATCAAATCATATATCAATCGTCAATCCAGCTTCCACCAATACAACACAAATTATCTCCCATTGACCACACCTACTTTGTAAAATCAATAAAAAAGGCAAAGGGATGATTTATATTGCAATATCAAAGTTTAATCCATAGGAATACTCTAATTGCAGTGCATTGCAAGGCCTAATTGAGTCATGAATCTATCACCACTGGTATGAATGCATTTTTGTTCTTCCCTGTAATTAATAAGTCAATTTTTACATTGAGAAGAATTGAGGTTAATCACATTATTTGGTGAAGGGTGAAAGGGTTATCTATGATGATAATGCCATTAAAACGTCACACCTCTCCTGTTCATTATGTGTTGTGATTTTGCGATTAGGTCTGGAGTAGGACATCAAGTCCTACATGGAGAAGACTGATATATGATAATTTACTTCACAAATGAATTCCTATTTACAAGGCTTCGATGAATCTACTATCACCTTTTTGTGCTTAAAAATTATGGACCTCTGGTTTCAGTTTGTCAAGTCAGCAAATCTTTTCAGGGTCTCAAATAGGAACAGACAAGAAGGCACAATTCAAAGACAAAGACATCAACCTATATTACAAAACCCTCTGGGGTTTTGCTCCTGACAGAAAAGTCTTTGATAAAAAAACAATCATATTTGTCCTTACTCCCACTACCATCATCATCTAAGTCAAAACATATCTGTCATCCACTGTTCACCTTATGTCTATGTATTTCCCATATCCCGCTTTCACAATAGTTAAAACATGTTCAACTATGTAAGTCCAACCCTAAGATAGCAATTTGCCAGATCAGAGAGGCTGTCTAGAATCATGTCAGAAGCAATATCCTTCTTAGAAATAGACAGTGGTCCATAAAAAGTTAAGAATATATTTATCTATTGAAAAAAAACCTTTGGAATAAAAGTAAATGGATTTCCAAACAGCCTGAGGTAGAAGATCTTGGTTTCAGACATTACCAGCTTTTGGAATGTTTCTATTTTGAGGCTCAAGATTTTCACTACCCATCTGATAATGCAAGTAACACCCTCAAGAATGACAGATTCCTTGGAAGCTTCATTGACTGTTTATTTTATAATTAAGCATCCCAAAATGTTACATTGAAGGAACAAGAACATTGGCCTAACAGACAGCGGTTAGTGCAAAATTATTCATCTTTTCTTCATTTTGCCAGTTTTCTTTCAACTATCTAATGGCAATAAAAAGGTCCTTCAATAATGGGGGAAAACGCACTAAACCAAAAATCTAAGAATAAAATTACGCGAATAAAAATATAAAATAAAATTTCATTCTTTTTTTTTTTTGAAAATCTACATAGCTCAATGTCCTATCCATCCTACAAAAACTCTATCTACTTCCTACGTATTGCCCGAAGTCCTAGACAATCTCAGCATCGGATAAGTAACTCGTCTTCATCATACAGAGCACTCCCAAATCAGCCAAACCTCTAGCCGTATGAACAGGAACAAAGAGCAAACGGAATCAACGTTTGGGAACGAAATCGATACACAAGCCCTAAGTAAGTTACTAAATTAAGTATTATGGTCAAACTTGCCTTTTTCTGCGATCGAGGCGTGCTTCAAAATCCCTTCGCCCTGCGTCTCTACTTTCTCCACTTCTTCTCCCAAAGTTTACCGACGAAAGATCGAAGTTTTCGTTTCCTTGAACCGCTGCTTTATACGGCGAAGAAAGAGAGGCGGTGACCGTACCCTTTAATCTACAGAGCAGATTCGTGAGTCATTTGACGGCCCTAGCGTTGTGCAACGCGTCCTCCAGGCAGAAATCCACCGCGTCCAATACAGATCACGCGGCCATTAATCACCGTACCCCTCCCAGACGCGCTTCGTCACGTGACGATCACGTGATGTGGCGTCATGCGGGACCCACCCTGGGGATACGCGGGGTCGCCAAGTCGGACCTGATGCGCCGCGCCGGCATACCTGCCGATCGCCGTCGGATGGCGATCCGACGGGTGTTACTCAAGCACCGCCCATGTTGACTCCATCCCGACCGTACATCGTGCGGCGCTCTCTCTCACGTGGAGAATGACGTGTAGGCGGGGACCCATTCTAAGAGGAAAGAGACAAGAAAGAGGAGAGTAGAAGTCACCAAGTGGTGCACGAAGCTTTCCATTAGACTTGCTTATCTCGTCAAACCTACTCTGTGATTGGTATAAAAGCTCATCCTCATCCGGCCCACAAGTTGGGAGCTGGGTTCGTCGCGGGTAGACGTC
>JBAMIE010206166.1:0-10655 GCA_037177295.1 Kaempferia parviflora
AAATCAGCCTGAGGCTGCTTATAAACTGCGTGGTTGTGAATATATAAACTGCGTGGGATTGTTTTTATTTCCTGTTTATATATATTCCGGCCGTGTGTGGCCAAGGAAGGAGATTTGATATGTATACTGGATTCATATTGTCACCCGTACAGGCGAGATGCTATCGAAATTTTTCGGGAGGGACTCCTCTAGGGGCGTGACCCTAAGAGGAAAGTTAATATATAAGTCATGTGCATTTAGCCACTAGATCATGATTGAAAATTACATTTGCACTAATAGCTAGTAGTCACTCGTAATTTACCTCCTTCGGTGTTGATCAAGGGACGAATTAAAGGGGACGCTAGGGGCGCGCAAATTGCCTTTTACCATATAATTGAAAATTAACTTTAAAAAATTACTTTAAAAAATATTGACAAAGTTTACTTGTTAATAAAAAATTACTATTGATTATGTTGATATAAAGTTAAGGTTAAACATTAAATCTTTCAACGATTTCTAACTGTCCTTTAAAAATAAGACATATTTTTTCTTAAAAAAATTATTTTTCATAGTATTTGACCAAAAAAATATTTGTATGAAATTTTAAAAACTTTAAATTATTATTAGTGCATTAATTGAAGCGGAGTATGTACTCTGAGAGGAAGGTCCTTTTAAAATACATAACTTAGGTACGAAAGAGAAAAATATCATGCTTAATTCATGCCCAATAAAAAATCATTAATATATTAAACACTATATTGCACTCTGGTTTAACAGTTAGCCGAATGGATCAATCTAATTTGATGAGTTTGCTCAGATCTATCTAGTTCGTTAAATCTATATATTTAAATAAATTGAACATTATTTCAACTACATTCCTAACACATCCATCCAAAAATAAAAATACTTAAAATTTACAAGAATATTTTTTTTTAATTTCAAAATAATAAATAGTTTAAATTACTTGGTTTTTTTTTTTTTTAAGAGAACTCTCCCTTTTTTTTGATGGAGCACTATATTGCTATAGCACCTAGCTTTCAAAGAAAGAAAAAAAAAATTCACCCAGTGAACATAAGTAAGGATTATGCTTCTATCATATAATAAATTAACACTTTAGGTAAGCAAAACCGTCAAGCATAAGTACTGCACATAATACACTTATTCAACACCCAAAAAGCATACAAAGCCCGCAATTCTTTTTAGTTAAATACCTTCATTCCCATATCAGAAACATCTTCTTTGGTTGTCTCCATCATAATAGTAAATGTTATAACTAAGCTAGTTAATCTCCTACACAATATCTGTTACTGCAAAATTATACTTAAAGCTGCACACTAGGCAATGACCTTAGGGCATACCACAATATGTAAAGGTAATGCCGCTGGTTCTCTTTATACTTATACCAAATATCTGCCTGTGTGTGTAACAAGAACTAAATATTCACACAACCTTCAAGATGGTGCACCCTGAGGAAAACTGAAGCTTCATGAGTAAAGCGGAAATACCACAGTTGAGAACAAATCCATGTGTTGCATAGGCTTTACAGAATTTCCTCCTTTCCCAAGCTAACCATTGAAACTTATTGAAACACGTTATAAGCTCTAAAATAAATCCATCCTTGAAAATGCATACTTCATTTTTTATCATTGTGTTACCTAATGATGAAAAGGTGGAAATGGGGCATCATCCAATTGGCCTCTCCAGACATTACCGATGTTGGGTCCACTACATGCTTCGTTTCGTACAGATAAACTAGTCAAGTTACCATCCAAATTCATCTGCTGGACTTCTGCTGCTGATAAAATTTTAATGCTGTGGACACAGTTAATGAACTCCCTGCAGTCATATGAAAGAGGTTTTTAAGCCAATTCATAGAAGAGAGAAGCCAAATTGCAAATCACTCATTTTAAGTGTCCTTACTCCCAAGGGTCATCACCAACAAGTAAGATATCTTTTTCATGGTCTACGTATACAAGCTTCCACTCTGTTCCATGTGGTTCTTCTAATTGCCCTTCAATCCCAAACATACGTGCCAGATCATGTCGGAGCTCCTCATAATCTTTATAGTGTGTTACATCGATACATCTTCCAACAGATCCCCACTTCTGGACCTTCAAGAGTCAGAGTCAAAACTAGTAATTACAGACTGCAAAATATATGTCAAATTATGTCACAGTAAGAACAGGGTTGGATCATATCTTTTGTTGGTCAAGCATGCAGTTGGATTTTAATTTATAGAAGCAGCAATTCAAAAACTAATTTCTCCAGTTTTCATATGTAGCTCTTTTTCTTCATATGAGGCTAACAAGTATGATTGAGTAGCAAATTCCACAAATCAAAGTTAGTCCTCACTGATCCAGCATTGCGACCTTTGGAAAGCTACTTCATTTTCAGGATTGATTATCAAAACCAAACTATCAAGAATATTCATTTTTTATAATGGCAATCATATGAGGCGTGCATGCAACAAAATTGAAGTATTGGGAAAAATTGCAGACCTTAGTGTAAGTTCGCATGTGAGCTGGTTGGTTTGTCCACACTCCTCTACTAAGAACACCCTCATTGACTACATCAGTTGAACACCCAGGATTGAAGGACATATCAGCCACACCAAATGACTGGGAACTAATATCTGCAGTGGACATCTCAGTATCTATGTCTTTCCGCTGGCCATAACAAGAAAGATTCTGTATATCCTTCCCTGTACCAAGGCCTCTTGAGAGCAGGGTAGCTGGCATCGCTGCAAGAAGACAATCATCCCTACTATGATCTTGGCCATTACCATTTAGACAATTTGAAGAAAACAGTAAACCCTCCTCACTACCTTCTATAGAGAAGGAATTTGTAGAAGAAACATCTAATTGATCAGCAACAGGTAGCTGGTTACAGAGCTGGACCAACTCTTTTGGGTTTAAGTGCTCATGCTTGACCAGAACTTGAGGTTTACTCTGAAATTCCTGCAATAAATTATTAGCAGGAGGCACAGCAGTCTCGTCATCCAAAATTATTGGCCCCTGCAGATATTTTCCACGGAAACTAAAAGAAGTAATGTGGTTGTCAGTTGAGGGTGAGTTTTCTGTGGATGGACCATTGATAGTGCTGAGCATAGATTGAGTTCTGACATGTAGAGGAAACTCATGGTTATTCTGAGCATGGTGCAATTGCTTTGCTGGAAGCAGGAGGAATTTGGAGCCATCTAGGCAGATTTGGAAATCTTGCTGCTCTTGAAACTGCTGATTCTGCTGAATTAGTAACTGTGGTAACTTAGATTGTACTGGGGAATTAAGCTGAGAAAGTAATTGTTGTTGCTGAATCTTTTGTAGCAACTGCATTTGAAGAAATTGCTCTTGCTGTTTCTGCAAGAGAAATTGCTGATATTCTAGTGGTTGTTGAACCTGCAAAATCTGAGGTAAAGCTGATGGATGGAGAGAACCTAGGTTTGTTAAAACAGAATCCTGTAGCCCTTGCTGTTGTAAATGGGTAGGTTGCAAATGTTGATCTGGTGAATGGTTCTGAGGTACAATATGTCCACCGGATTCCTGACATTGCATATCGTCTACAAGTTCTTGATTGGTAACAATATTTTGTCTTTGAGGCTGAAGCTGCTGTAGTTGCCCCTGTTGTTGATGGATAGACTTCAGTTGTAGTACAGACTTTAAAGAAACAGAAGTTTGAGGTGGCAACTGAGTTTTCGGCTGTTGAGGCAACTTCAATTGTTGAGTTTGAGGATTCTTGGAACTCAAAATTGGGGCAGATGCAGTATGTGTTTGGAAACTTTGCATTTTTACTGAATCCTCCATTGCCACACCATCATGCAAGGGCGATAATGTGGGTAAGCATGCTGGTTGATATGCTGATGTAACTCTCAGTGAATTCTGTTGCATGGCCATCCATTGAGCCAAGCTAAGACCAGGAAACATAGCGCACTGAATGTCTCTTAAGCTAAAATCATCATTCGGCCATGGCATAACCCTCTGGAAACCATTTTCTACTTCATACTCATCTGCAAAACTGAGGAATTATCAGCATCTTATGGCAACAGAAGGATAATGTGATGGAATGCAGAAGAACAAGACAACAGCCCAAAAGAATTTCTTAGTTTTTATTATAGTGGGTGATGCTACTAGCTATGTTTCGTACTTCCAATTCTTACACAAATTTGTATCAGTGATTTTCACATTTTTTATTAACCAATGTACCAATTTGGATTTTTCCTAATAACTTAATCTTTGTAATAAATGGTTAGAGATCATTAATATAGTATTAGAGCCATTTAATATCATGAAACCCCCAAAGTTTATTCCTTTTTAACAAGTTGACTCTCACTATTTTGCTCTCTTGGAGTGCATGTTCTAGCCTGATGGAGAAGTAGCATGTGAGTTCATTATCCAAGCTTACAGGGCTATAACTATGTGGAATGATGATTATTTCCTAATCGACTAATCTTTTGGTTTAAGTAATCATTCATTCAAAATCCATAAATGTCTTCAACTTTGAATTTCTTCCCTCATTCTAAGTTTCTCTCTTGTATCTCATATGCTTGCACGAGAGGTTGTGGTGTTAGCAAGCAATAGGGGTGCTGGTTTGGTTAAAAATATGAGTGGCACATTAGAAAAACTCAACATGGGCAATTGCTGTCAATGATCATGAGGTCTCGTTCAGGTAGTTTATCTAACAAGCGGTTACTAATGTCGATCTTACATAGAGAAATCAATCATCTCTTGAGTAAATGAAGAATAAAATAAAGTTAGGATGTGACTAATTACCACATAAAAACTTTTCCACATTAAAATTCAGCGTGAAACTTTCAACTTATTTCAAAGGGATTAATTTAGAGATTTATATTCAGTAGCCATCTAAGTTGTAGACAGCTTATCAATATATGTACGAAGCAATTAATTGGTATAATGTGATATTATTTAAACCTTAAATTCAAATATAACCAACCTCTAGAAAAATTAGTGAGATATTCTCCTGTTAGGCAATATATATAATTAAAAAGTAGAACTCAGAACAGTTGTTGCCAGTACTTATATAGGTTCTGAGAAAAATCCGTGGAATTGGAATCATTGTGCCCGTACTTATATAGGTTAAGAGAAAAAAATCAATAGAACTTAGACAAAAAAATTGCAAAGGCCTTGTAGCTTATGATATTATTATTATTATTTTTAGTTTTCTGATATTTCTTCTATGTGAGTTGCTCACCTGGAATTTCTGCTGGTTTAGGAAATTTGTGAGTGAAAAACGGGGGTGGGCAAAAATAGAAAGGGGATGCCAGTGGTTCAATTTCCCAGACTGAAACTTGGCTCCTTCTCTCAGTCGTTATCGATTCATCCCAACCAACCTGTTGATTCAAAATAGATATTTTGTCCTTTAAAAGAGATCACACGGTATGGAAAGGATAATTTCTTTTCCAGCAATGCAAATCTGCAATATGCACTAACCTGGAGATTGCGCCATTGTGAATTTTTCCACCGTATTGGATCTATGTCATTGATGCCTGTAACAGTACCCAAATATCTACGGACTCCAGAATCTTCAGTCTCAAACAACATTCTGAACCGCATGCCAAGAGACATCTGGGTATATACTGCCTTGTTGTACTTGGCCAACGGGATGACAAATTCTGAGGGGCTTGCCCTATTTAGACAATGAATAATTCCATTAGTATTCACTATCCAAACAGCAGAGCAAACAAAGTAAAATAAGTGCACAAAAAATATTGGTGAACCTGCATTACCTGGGGTTGTAAAAAATAGTAAACGGACTATTATTTGTGGCAGCATGAGCGGCAGCAGCAAGGATCCCTATGTGCATGCTATCACTTGATAAGACAGAAGATGATAGAGCAGGTTGTTGTCTACTTGCACGCCGTATGCCCAATAAAAGTTGTGACTTCGCATCTCTGAAAAGAAAGAGAATGACTTTCCTTCTCAGTGAATGTGTTAAGTAGAAAGGTTACATATCATAATCCTTACCGGATAAAGAGAACAGAATCACCAGCAGAAAGCTTTTTAGTGCTAACAAACACACTCCATCCTGTAGTCAGTAGATGCCGTTTCGGTTGACCTGCCATTTGATGACTGATGAGTGTAGTATAATCAAGCGACAAACCTAAACAAATGATTATTGAAGTTTCGAACAATTATTATGCAATTTTGGCATGCACTGAATATATGTCTCTCCATGAACAAACAAATCTAGACATTCATACAATCACAATCACTTTGTAATATGCAAGTTCTTAATGATTTTTTTGGTAAAAATAATCAGTAAGTGAGTTTTGTAACATCATGCATGCCAAAGGCTTCTAATGTAAAAAGAATTTATATTATTTCAAATATATTGAAGGCAAGGAGATACATCTGAAACAAAGTAGCAGGAATCATAAGGAAATATGCTGCAACAAATTATTATAAATATCAAAAACATTTCCAATGACAAATTTAGCAATTAACAGAGCAAGCACAATTAAGATTATAAAGTGGTAAGCAGATCGACTGTTATAATTATACAAGTTCCTTAAAGAAGACAATTCTTATCACATATTTTTCTTCTTTTTTTTTTTATCATAGAGAAACAGGGAATATATAAATCTAGCAATGTCATGTAATCATAAAGTTTAGTTACCATGGCTAGTTACAAACTAAAGAAAATTTTTTGGAAAATAAATTATTAGGAAGAAGAATCTAATTACTTTATTTCAAAAGTGACACTGAACACACATAATCAATGCTGATTGCATAATAGGAAATGCAGAGATGCATACCGCGATATATGTGCCTAAAAGTCCAAGATGTGTCATGCAAATCTTTAGCCACCAATTCTTGAGCTGGCGGTTGCATTGTGAAATCCTACAAATACCTATACTCAAGACTGGACACCTTTGTTTTTTGGGATTTAAAAGCAAACAACTAAGCAAGCAAATGAATGTCCATTATACATACTAGAGGTGGAAATATTTTTTCTGCAGCACGGCGTGGTACAGAAAATCCCCCATGCGTGCTTGTATCACTTGCTGTAAGTGTTTTACAAAAGAACTCAGCTGGTTGCTTGTTTTGTTTCAGACCAATTTCAGATGACAACATTGCATCTCTGTCGTACTATAATATAGTTGAGTCATAATCAAGTAATTATAATGCAAGAAGAAAATAAAACTATAGCAGGAAACAAGAGTAGAAACAGCACGTAATTACTACAAGTCATCAAACTTACTTTGTTAACAGGCTGAAGAGTCATTTGTGCATAAACCTCATCAGTTTCGGCGTCAGCCTGGGAATTGATACATTAACTTTGTAGTTAGACCACCATAACAGGTTGTATAAGAAAGGTGAGCAATTCCTCCAGAATCTCACATGCAAAGTGACATCTAGAAGCACACAAATCAGCTTAGAAGGTAGTGAGGGATAATTTGGTAAGCTATCAATCTCCTTCTGCATTGAGGCAGCAACCTAAGAATTACAGAGACATAATGATTTTGATTAGAAGTCACAAATAGGTAGATCCTGCAAGCCAATGAGAAGGCATACTTGCTCGCTGTGACCTTGGGGAAAATAGATCACTAAGCTACCAGCTGGCGGCAAAGATACAAGTGGTCCAGCACAAGAATGCCATAGCTCAGAATCAACTCGTTTCTTTTCTCCTGCTTCTCACAGGAAGCCAAAGCAATCGTCAAAGAAACATTGTTATCCTCTCTCCCAGAACTAATACATCGCAAAAGTTCAAAAGGTAAATACACAAATTGCAAGTTACTCATAATGCTTGGATCATTTAACAAGACATGATGTGAATATATTCTGGTGGAATTGTTTAGCGCGAGAGCCTGCCATCCTTATACCGGACTATGAGCAGCCAATCGTCGCGTCGCAATGCCGGACCACCGACTTGGCCACACGAGTTGAGAAAATAAGGCAAGAAACGACAAAACACTGCCTTTGGACAACGCAGATAGCGAGGTTAACCGAGTTGATGAGAAGAAAATCCAAGGACAAGAAGATGAAGTTCGCCATGAAGGAGATGCAGACTGCTTTTTTTGGTTTGCTAATGCGTTCAAAGTGAGATTTTTTGTTTATGAGAGGAAAATATTAACATTTATACTTGAGGGCATCGGAAAACTTTTGCAACTCCATCAGACATTAGCAGCATCGATTTTTCAGAAAGAAATGAGGATAAATCATAGAACAAGTAGTAAACGGGCTCTAAATCAATAAAAATAAACTCCCAAAACAAAAACCGCAGGAATTTGTGGTTAAAACCGAAAACTATACGAGATACAACCAATGGTAGCAAACGATAAGCCAACCTTCGATGGAATTCCCCACTGATCCACAAGCCGCAGGAACCTTCATTTAGGCCAGGCCAATTAAAAAAAAAAAATCACACCGCCGGTCTGAAATGCGTTAAAGCAAGAGAGTACCTTTATCGGCTCACACTCACTTCTTTTCTTTAAAGGGCAAGAAAGCTTGCACCCTCTCACCCTCTCTCTCTCTCTCTCTCTCTCTCTCGCTCTCTCTCTAGTTATATTGTACCCAACCACTGCTCATTAGAAAATTCTCCCCAGTGCGGTTTCGCCTCGGAGGAACAACAAAAAAAGGCACCTTTTAGCCATACTAGGAAGCATGAGCTGCACGACCACCCAAATCTACACAACTTCCCGGTTTTCTATTCGTTAAACACCAAGACACGTCGACACCGAGCTCAGACGAGGAGTTTCGTGAGAGAGAAGGTGAGCGGTGGAGAGATAGGTAGCTTGCTGCTGCTACAAATGGAGAGACTTACGACGACGATGGGAATCCTGAAACGCGCCGGAAGACGTGGGGGTTGGATGAGGTTACGTGCGCTACTGGTTCGGGTTGGGGCGACATGAAAGGGATGCGGAAGGAGAGAGGACAGGTCAAAAAGAGGCGTCGCCGTCTACGTGATCACTTTATCACCATTTAATGTTTTTCCTTTTAATAATTGAAGATATGATTATGTATATGTATACGTACATATACCCGGGGGCAATTCGGATCCTATATTTCAATATCATCGTATCCCTATATCTCCTCGTCGATCGGACGACTGTAATATCCTCAAAATATATATAATATCCTCATGATGTGTACATCATCTTTGAGATGCGATGTGATCTGTCCGATCGGCAAAGAGATACAGGGATACAATGATATTGGAACCGAGGATCCGAACTAGGGGCATTCTGTAAAAAGTTTTACTAGTAATTAATATTTTTTTATTTTTTTTAAGTAACTGTCTTTTTTATTGTCCATGCCAAACTAGAATTTCTTCTTTAACCCATTGAACCATCACCTATATCCAGTTGGAAAATTTCATTTTATGCATAATGTTATTGCACTAAACCCCTATTTCAACACCATAGTAACCTCTAAAAATATATAAAATATAATTTAATAAAAATCTGGTAGCATAAGTGATGCGAAAAGCTTATAGTATTGATTGGTGGTCTTATCATTTGTTTAACACAAAAGAGATATTTCCATCTTATAATCTCTTGTGCCATCTCACGTATAGATTTTCTAGGTCTATCACAAACCTATATTTGTGTCATTTCCTTGTTTGAAGGTTCTCATGATACATCCTTTTCCTTGCTCTTCTCCACAATGTGTATGTGCCAATTTACTCTACTTCTTAGAATCACATTTTGCCACATAATTTACTCTACTCCTAAGAATCTTCGGGCTTGATATAAATTTATGATATCATTTTAAATAAAAGTGCTTAATGTCTGAGAATGCCTAGTATTAATTCCTAATCATCACAGATAAATTTCTAGCACTCATACTTTCGTTCTATGTCAGAATTTTTCTTTTTTCAATGTGTAATTGTCAAAGCAAAAGTCGTCACCTTTTAACTACCTCTTCAAAGCTGCAACACACTCATTGGAAGGGGGTAATCACGAAGGGTCGTCAATTGCGATCTCTCGGGGCTACTATCTGTGGCTGTACGGTGCCATAGTCTACGGCCATGTGGGGTCGTCATCCGTGACCGTATGAGCCGACCTCACACGCAACCACCGACCACGATTGAGCAGGGCCGGCATCCACGGTTGCGTGAGGTCAGACGCAAATGGGAGAAATTCGACTTTGAAGGAAAAGTTTTCCACCAGGTAATCTTTTCACAATTTTTATTACCATCTTCCTAAGTAAATAGTATTGGCTCTAAAAAAATTTAGATATCTCCACAATGACATGATATTTTTGTAAGGAACTAGATCACTAAACATGCAGACAAGCGCAGCGGAAAAATAAAAACATCTAGTCCTTTCTAGGAGATCCATGCGAAGGAAACTCATATCTAAGTTTGTTACTACTCTATCACATATAATCTTTACCTTTGTTGTGTGTCCATCGCAATCTCGACAACAACTTTTCTTTGGATGCAGATCTCAGCGCAATCAAGTATTCGCGACTCTATGGTATCCACACGAACACGTTCCGTCTGTCTCACAAACTCACGATTTGGAGAAGAACAACTAAGAGGTACTAGCCCCTTTCTTGTTGTTCGACTAAAGGAGGAGAAGAAGTGAAGAAGAAGAAGGCAAGAAAAAACCAAGTCTCTTTACAAAATGAATCAAAATTGCCCTTTTGTACTCATCCAAGGAATATCAAGAGTCATTTGGCTTTTGGTCTTCCTTTGATTAATGATCCATTAAACTC
>JBAMIE010206177.1:0-10655 GCA_037177295.1 Kaempferia parviflora
AATTGAAAGCTCGATAACATCTAAATGAACCAAGCTCAAGCCAAGCTCAAACCAAGCTCAAGCTCATCAAAAATAAATCAAGCCAAGCTTGAACACTAATTTCAAAAGCTTGGTTCATTTTAGGCTCGGCTCGGCTCGATTACCTTATTAAATAAGCCTGAACACTTCAAAGTTCGACTCGGCTCGACTTATTTACAGCCCTAGATGGAAGAAGAAAAGTAAGAAAAAAATACAAAAAAAATGGCGGTGCGGTGCCACCTGCTGTTGGAAATTTGATAGCTGAGATTATCTCTAAAAAATAATGAAATAAATGGTTGAAAACTTACCACATGTATATTTTTCTAAAATTTATATTTGTCCCCTTTCAAGACAAATGGTTTTTGAGATATGACAAACTTTTGTAATATTTTTTATAAATAACAATAGAAAATATTTTAGAAATTGAATAATATATAAGAATTATATATTATAGAGATAGAGAAATTTTTTTTAATGTTTCTTATCTTCACAGTCTCTTCTCTATTTATAGACTTGAATATTCACTTTTAAAGTCACAATGAATGGATATGTTTCAAGTTTCTTGCCAAAAGACATGAGTAAAAGACACAATTTATTTTCAATTTTGAATATTAAAACTAAAAAAGGGGCCATAACTCCAAATTGAATTGAACGGCTATAATTTTCTGAATGCATCACAACTATTCATTCACATCCATTTCATTTCAAATATTCATTCATTTAGATTTATTATTTCATTAATTAATCTGAACAAATAAATTCTAACAATACCTCACTTGTTCAGAATAATTAATCATACTCGGTGTTTACTAATACAGATAATATCTTTCAATTTGAATCACACCTTAGTGATTAACTCACAAAGTAATTGTATAAATTAATGGTAGCATAATAACTTTTAATCATAATTTCTTATTACAATACTGGTGACTTAATCACGCATAAACACTCATTTTCACAAATTTCATTCTTTTTGCTCAATGCTTTTATCGATCTTGCACTCATCTAGTCTATGAACCTTTCAGAAACAAAACTCCTAACTTTTTTAAAAGGTGGCACCATCTTTAAGTTCATATATATCAGATTCTTCCCGTATTTATGTTATATTTGAGATACTTGTTCCTCGATCTGATTCTTGTTAAGAACATTCAGTGTTCAACCCTCTATTTGTAATATCCAATACTTATTTCATCAAAGATGAGTCACTTATAATAAAGTATTGTAACTTTTCACGATCAATAACTTATTCTTATCCTTTGAACCTCGTATTATTCAAATAATAACATTCGGTATGGTTGTTATTTTTAGTGGTTTATTTCGATAAGAAATTTTAATCTCATTTTCCTCGATGTAAATTTTACTAATTCTCTTGTAAGATGTTTAGTAAAAGAATCTGTTAGATTTTCACTGGATTTCACGTATGTGAGAGAAATAATTACACTTTTTAATTAATTTTCTCACATAAGTATGTCTTAGGCCTATATGCCTAGACTTTCTATTGTAAATATCATTATATGCTCTTGCTAGAGTGGCTTGACTATCACGTAACATTGATATTGAACCCATACTTTTTGAAATCAGTGGTATTTCACACAAAAGATTCCTTAATCACTCAGCCTTTTTCCTTACTTCGGCTAATTAATGCGATAAATTCTAACTCCATGGTAGAATGTGTTATACATGTTTGCTTCTTGGATCTCCAAGGTATTACACTTCCTCCAACAGTAAACATCCACCCTGAAGTAGATTTATTGTCTCCCACACTCAATATCGAGCTAGCATATGTATATCCTTCTAATATAGCAGGAAATTTAGAATGATGCAAGCCAAGGTTTTTAGTTTTCTTTAAATAACCAAAAACTCTTCCAATGGCTTTCCAATTATCATTGTTTGAATTATTGGTAAACCTACTTAGTTTACTAACGGCAAAAGCAATGTCCGGTCTTGTACATTGCAATACATACATTAGACTACCAATTGCAATTGCATACTCAAGTTGTGCCACTGCTCTTCCATCATTCTTGATTAGCTTGGCACTTGGATCAATTGGGGTACTACCGTACTAGCAACTCAGGCCGGCTCAAGCCTAGGCGGAGAAAAAAAATTTGGGGTTTTGACATTGTTTTAAAAAAATTCCTTACTATTTTTCATTCAAACCTGGGACCAACAAATATTCAGACTTGAGATTGAAAATAGTGTATTATTATTAGTATAATAATACATCTCAGGAATATAATAAATGTACAATTCACTTAGCTAAAAATAAAAATAAGTGTATTCAGAATTATTTAAAAATGAAATAAGTGTATTCAGAATTGTTTAAAAATGAAGAAAGATAGAAGTATGTCTAATTACTTAAATGAAAGATGGAGATAATAACTTTTACAAAAAGGAATAAACTTGAGGAAATAAGAACAATGAAATAGGACAACAATAGAAAAAAATCATGCTCCCATGCCCAACTCCATAATCCGTGAAGTACAAAAAATAAATAAAAATATATGTACAAAAATGCCAAAACTCAATACAATACTTAGAAAATAAAAATCACAAAGAGATCAAATCAACCATTATCATTTATCAAGAACTAAATGGGAACCTTTTTAGCCATAGAGCAAAAGGAAAAACAACCATTTTTTTATCACCTAAATCAGAACAATTGTAAATGGAAGAATGGAGAAAAAGGGAAAATCGAATAATTTATGATTGTAAATACATCCAAATAAAGTCTAAACATAATGTCTATCAAGGAAGTAAAATGGTAAATGTTTCTAATTCGTTATCACTCAAAAATAATAAAATCTTCCTTTTTGTTCCGACACAATACGAGCAAATGCATTAACATTTGAATTTAATCAAGGAGCATGGTAGCATCAACCGGATCAACATGATAGTGCTATGTGCGATTTTTCTTTCCCAATCTTAACGAGTGAGAGAAGCACAAAGAGAGGGAGTTGAAAAAAGAGGAAGAGAACTAAAAAAACTAGCATTTTTATTTTGCATTATATGAATAAGATAAAAATTTCTAATTTATGTTCTTATTGATAAAGGAGAAAGCGTCACAAACGAAAAAGAAACCTAGCGAGGGAAGACTAGGATTGAAAGATATTAAAGAAGAATAGATTAGATCTTATAAAAGAACCTATATAATTAAAAATAAATTTAAAATGTTAAAAAAGGAGCTCATTTATAAAATGTGGAACTGCCATGTTAGCGGTCCCCCCACGACTGCCCACACCATTGGGAGGAGGTTCAGCAAGAACCCAGCTGGCAGAGGTATGATTGGGAATTATCTTCAGAAGCCGCGAAAATCATCCTTAGCGAGAATCGACCTCGAGCCACTATAGTCACTCTTTCAAGCCTATACCAACTGAGTTAGCCCTGTGGGCCAAAAAAAAAAAACTTGCAATTCATGTACTTTGGCAGCAATAGTTTATCATTAAGAAATTTAAAATCAAAGTATTTGGAAATTAAAAACTTCGTACCTTCTTCTTCCACTTTATACTTATTTTCCCATGCTTGCCATATTTCCTTAGCAGAGGCAGTATTTGTGTAGAGATCACAGAGACAATCAGACAAGACATTTAAAATATGACTGCGGCACATCAATTCATCATCTTCTTTCCCTTTCTCTCCTTTGGCCCTTAGATATTCGTCTTTTCCATCAGTTGATTCTGTAATGTCTTCCAAATCTGGATCAAGAATGTACGAGACCTTCATTGCAGTTACTAGAAATTTTAGTTTGTCTTGCCATCGTGTAAAGTTCGTACCATCAAACCTATCCAGTTTGAGTATGTCTTGATTCATAAACTTTAGTATCGCCATGGTTGTTTCACGCTCCAGTATTTCTTCGGAGATCCAACAAATATAGTTTTTAGATTGTTAGAAAATTTGAAAGCGAGATGATCTCTCAAAAATAATGAAACAAATGATTGAAGACTTGAAACACGTATAAGATACTTTTCCTAAAAACTATATTTGTCCTCTCTCAATGTTACTTAAGGGAGCAATGACAAGTAGTTTTTTAAACATGATAAGCCTTTGCAATATTTTCTATAAGTGACAATTGAAAATATTTTGGAATTTGGAGAATATCTAAGAATTGGATATTATAGAGAAGAGAATTTTTTTTTTATATTTCTTATCTTCACAATGAATGAATACTTTATTGCCAAAAACATGTGTAAAGACACAACTTATTTTTAATTTTGAATATTAAAACTGAAAAAACTGCCATAACTCCAAATTGAAATGAACATCATAATTTTTTTTGAATGTATCGCAATTATTCATTCACAGTCATTCCATTTTAAATATCAGTTCATTTAGATTTATCAATTCATTTTAAATATCAGTTCATTCACAGTCATTCACAGAATTCAGAGCATACAGAGAGTCGCGCCGCCTCCTCTTTCTCACTGATCGCGTCCTCTTGCCGTCTCCTGTAAGGCTCCTCCGCCGTCTTCAGCTGCTAGATTGGCCAACGCCTGCGCCACCCCTGCAACCTTCGCCAGGCCACAGAAACGCAAGGTTCCATGGCTCATTAAGAATAGCGACGCGACGCAGTGCACCTTGTCTGCGGCTTCCAGTGGCTCCTTCCTCAGTATTTCGGCCAGCGCAGACACTCCCTCCCTTCATGGCACCCAGCGAGGTTGTGGAGTGGACTAACCATCGCTATCCTTGCTAGTGTCGGACCCTCCCCAGCTCCCCTGGCTCGTTCGAAGCATCCGTCTATGTTGCTCTCTCTGACGTCACCGTGAGCAGCACGTGAACGGCCCTAGGGGTGCGCAAAATCCTAGACCTATTGGCTGTGGTGAGAGTGAGCTGGTGGAGAGCCATGCCGGAGTCATGGCACCCGCGGTAGTTGACGGAGTTGAGGTGGCCGCCTTGCGTGGTGTCGCTTGCGTGGCCACCTTGCGTAGTGCTGCCTCGCCCGATGCAGATAAGCGACAAAGGACAGATGAGGGCTCTCTGCCAATTTGGGAGGATGAAATAAAACTAAAAAAATTAATCTGTGGATGGATCCGTGAATCCATCCATCCATTATTTGATAACATGTAAATAGTGGAAAGGAGAGCAAAATATTTTTTCCGTTAAAAAATCAAAAAACTTAGGGGGTATTTGGTTTACATGTTTTCTATTTTTATTTTCTAGAAAATACATATTTTTCAGAAAATAGAAAATGATAATTTGTCATTATCTATTTTTCTAAAAAATGCTATGTCTTTTTCTAGAAAAAAATATGAAAAATGCAAACCAAACACCATTTTTTAAAAAATACATATTTTTTATAAAATAAAAATGAAAAACACATCAACCAAAAGCTTAGTTTTTTTATTATTCTTTAGAAAAAATAATTTGATAATCTTATTGGAAGGTGCTAAAACAATATCTAAAATCAAAGGTAACCTATAAAAATGGTGGAGGGTGGTCAGTTGCCAGCAACAGAGGTAAATTAATTATAGTCATAAAGATTTCATCAACTAAAATATTTTATAGGAATTTAAAAATATATATTGAATTATGGTCCAGCTGATTGTTGTCTACTTGTCTTCTACCTCTGTGAAAAAATAAGAGCGAGAGGGGAAAAAAACAAAATATCGGACAAACTCATCATTTTCTGTAAAGTAGCAGACCGAAAAGCCAACAGCTTTATTTTGGCCATCATTTGCATATAATTCCAAATAGCTACAGAAAATGAAATTTGGCCCTTCAAAGTTCTCCTATTTTCAATTTGGCAGTTAGACTTTTATTTACGAATTCAAGTTTCCCCAATTCGAACTTAACCCGAAGAGTAAATTTAACAATTAGGAGCCACGATCAGTCAATATCACAAATATAGGGCGTTTGTGGTAAATAGGAGTGGAAGGGTCCTAATATATAGCTTGCCCCAGCGACTCCAGTGGGAGTGGGTGACGGGACTGGTCGGAAATAATGGCGTCCGATGCGATCGCAGTCGGCAAGGCAGTGCCGATCGAGGGGGATAGGGCGGAAGCTCCGCCGCCGGATACAGAGGTGTCTCTGTTCTCATCCTACATCGGCCTCAGCTTCGCCTTGTTCCTGGGTCTCCTCCCTAAGTTATCCCTCTCGTACGTGTCGTCACTCCAGTCCCGCAACCGGATCCTCGCGACGAAGCTATTCGAGGCCGAGGACCAGCTCCGAACGCTAAGGTCGCGGGGGAAAGAAGACGCCAAGGCCAATGCGCGAGTGGCCGAGATCTTCGCGGGCCACCGCGCCCGCTGGCAGCAGGAGGACAGGCGCCTCCTCCTCCGTGTGGATGCCGCGGAGGCGGAGATTTCGGGTTTGAGGGCGCGATTGGAGGAGACGGAGCGGGAGAGGGCGGATCTTAACACCGCAATGGAGAGGCTAGAGAGGGAAGTGGCGGAGAGGGACGAGATGCTCGAGTTCATGGCGAGGAAGGAGGGTGGTGAGGGTGGACTGGATTTGGTGGAGGACAGAGGGGGTTTCACCAGGGTTAGGGTTCCGGAGGAGAGGTTACTGGCAAGGAATGGAAAATTGGTGGCGATTCAGCAGAATAACAATGGAAGGGAGCTGTTCATGCCTTTGGAAGGCATGAAACAGTGGTCAGATCAGTCTAGTGGATGGCAGGTAAGGGTTTCAGTCTTACCTATGCTGGTTTGAATTTTCAGAGTTGGGCATGTATAATTAAGTTCTCTGTCTAGCCTATGGTAAGCTTAGTGTGTTTACCCTTATCATGCCTGCCTGCAAAACAGTTGTTATATCTTAATGGAGGGTTTATTTGTTAGCTTTACTTCAAGTTGATATTAGTTGAATTTGCCGTTTAAAATCGTTTTTGTTAGGGTGACTCCAGTTAGCATTTGAGGCTTGATAAAGTATTAGAGAAGAAAGAAAGGGCATTAGTAGGGAGAGGGAGGCAGAAAAGATAAACTATTCCATTGAGATTCATTTCCCCCAAAATTGGGCAGAGAACTGTAAAGGAAAGTTCTGAGAAATTAATACAACATCCAAGTGATCTACAAATGATATATAACTAGTGCATTTCATTTGGATTGTTTCAGTACTATTCAATGTCATTGCATATTTTAATCATAGTAATGATTCCTTTCATAGCAACAAACTTTTCATGATGGTCACGTCTAACATTTATATGGATCATTGAGCTGCTATTATGCTATGGTCATATGTTATTCAATCATATTTTGGCATCACTACTTTTTTTCATTACATTACTGCAGGATATGCTGTATGACTCACTCGACACAACAAATAGTATGAAGCTTTTAGTGGCAAGGTAAATTTAGTTGTATCCACCTAGCCAGTGAGTTTGATGTCTTACTATAATTGAAAACTGATATTCAGGCGGGAATCCCCTTGGAAGGTTGATAGTGAATCTTCTGGCATTTCCACTAAGCTTAAACTTCTTGAAGAAGAATTGGTTTACCTGGAAAAAGTCGGGGCTGGAGATTTGCCCAAAATAACTTCATTGATGAGGAAGCAAGCAAAGAGATATCAATCTCTTGCAGGAAAAGTTGATGCTTTATGTAGGAAAATGGTAAGTTAATTAGCTTACTTTTCTGTTATTATCTTTCAATTCTTATTTTGTCCAATTAGATGTGGCTCCAATAAATGACAAAATGAAAGAAAATAGGCCAAGGTTATATAGGCAGGTTCATAAATGATCCACATATTATAGTTAAAAATTGAATCACTGACCGGAAGATTCAAGGAATAGAGACCAAAGTAGACATTAGTTGATGTAACAATGAATGATTTAATTAGTTTGAATTTTAGTGATATACCCATGTTAAAGCATAATGGAGGAATAGGATTTATGTTGTCAATTTCATTGAGAGTTGACTATAAAGTTTGAAAGTTGCTGCTTTATGATGTTGACTAATGGATGCAACTGTTTTCTGAAGAAAACTAGATAACAATCGAACAGAATTACAAATGCAAGGGACAATTTGACATGTTTTGTGAAGGTCTTTTTATTCTAAAAATGGCAAAATCTATCAAGAGGAAGGAAGATATGAATATGTGGAGAACTCGTCATTTTTAGAACGACATGGATAGGTTTCTTGTTGGGTGCCCATTTCGCCAAGAAACAAAGAGTGGCTAAACATATCTGCCTTCAATTTTCATATCAACTTTTGTCAACAATTCGTCGTTTTTAGCTAATTTGAATTTAACTCTACAGAGAATGAATGAGCCCTGCGACCCGACCCTAACTCCAGAGTTCCGAACACAACGACAGACTGAGTTCTTGCTCGAAGCATTTCGCCTGCAGAATTGTGCATCGGAAACAAGACAAAAGCTGAGTTCAGTGCAAGCGGAGTCGATAAGAAGGCCATTAGGAGATGGGTTGACAGCAGAGGCTAAATCAAGTGCAAGAAAATCATTGGACTCGGTGAGGAACAAGTTCAAGGAGATTCAGAGGAGCTTAGAGATTTGGTTAGCAAGAACCATGGGGGATTTGGAGGGGATTCTGGCAAGAGATGGCGCATCGCGTGTGAGAGAGTACTGCTTGTCGCCGTTCCCCTTTGTATAGTGAGTTCGATCAACCTCGTATTTCTAGTTTGCTAATTTAGTTTTCTTTTCTGCCTCGTTAGCTTTGATTTGTGCTTCGTCGCTACTTGTAATAATTATTCATCCTTAGAAAATTGAGAATGGAAAAAGTACGAGTGCACTGCAATTAACTAACTAAAATAAAAATTCATAAATCACAGTTAAGCACTTAAGATGAAAGAAGCCTTTGCTGCTAAGAGATTAAATTGAGTTTAGATCTCAAGCTAGTAAATAATTAATATTATCCTTATATACTATTGTTTTATTCTATTTACAATTGCAAAGTCCAAAATTGCTTTCTTCGTTTATTTTTATCGTATTGGTGTTGACTGAAAATTACGTTTAGTAAATTTTAAACCATCCGTTTAAGAACCTAAATTTAAAGTGCAAGTTTATAACAACTTCACATTGAAAGATGGGTGACAATGTGGTGCAAAGGGTGAACTTTGTCCATACTTAAATCACAAGGATGAAGACTTACCTCACATCATCATCATCACTAAATAACAACACTAAATAAACCATCATGTTCTTGGCACTTTCATCTAACTATAGTCAAGTGTTCATCGTGAACAAGTAATGCAACATGATTTCAGTTTACACTTGAAAGTGTTTCAATAGGCATGCTCAGTCGTGAAATTCTTGCTAACAGCCCAGCTGTGCTCGCAAAATCAAGTAATAGCGTTGACATTTATTATGTAAGAGTTGAACCTAAACAAATCAAGTCACGGTGCATATTTGAACAAGAAAAATGTTTCGCCAAATTAAGGGCACGAACTGAACTTCCTCGATGATGATGCAGATGAGAGAATGGTTTTGCCTAATCGAGAACTTCTAGAGATCAGGCATGCCAATTCCAGCTTTAGCATCGTACGTCTTTTCGAGTACTAGTTCAACCGGTGTATCCTTGGGACCAACTGCAAAAGATAATTGAAGTATGATAGTAATTCAGATCCATTACAAACAGCTGCAAAAGCTATGGATATGGGCAGATATCACGTACATGGCACATGAGTCTAGTTCCACATTAGTATTTGAGTTATAGGGTGTTATAGTTGTCATATAAATATGAAGTAACAATTCAATGTTTTATTCCTCTCAATTGATATGACAAACGACTAGCACAACCAATGGATGTATGTAAACAATTGAATTTAAGAAAGCAACTTTAGCAATCAAGTAAAATTGAATGTACCAAAGCTAGGTCTTGGTTTTCGCCTTTCTTTTAGTATTTCAGGGCGAGGAATTACAGCTCCAGATGCAGCAAGTCCTCTAGAGACCCGTACTTTAGTTCCGTCTTCCAGATATTTATACCCGGTCTTACATGGCTTCCTGCACGAGTAACAATTTTACTTATAAAGAGTAACCAAATTGGGGAATTTAACACAAAATTAAGCTGATGAAGGAATATTGAAGAGATTGTACCCTGTAACTGGATCAAGAACCTGGACATTGGAAACATGAAGGGGAGCTTCAATTGAAAAGATTCCACCCTCATGTCCTTGCCCTTGTTTGATGTGTTTCTTCACCTGAAATGAGAACAACACAATTAGATAGCAGTAAGCAAAGAGTACTAGTACGAAAGATCAAAGTCCATGAACCCATCATACTACCACATGGAACTATGATGATCATAAATAACATTACTTGTACAGAATAGCATTGGAAAAGCAAAACTTGCAGAAGATTACACTAGGCTAAGTAGCTTGTTAATTCTCAAAGGTGACCTTAGAATATTAATAGCTTTTAGAATAATGTAAATAACATGTTAACAAGAAACAAACTTTCAAATGGAAATGTAACTTGATATGGAAATTATAGAATCCATATGGGAAATGAATCCTACTCCTGTATGAAAAGTACAAGCAATAACCTTGAACAAGCCTTCAGATGATTGTGGCAAATTATGGAGACCAATGCACGATTTGGAAAAAATTAATACAAACAAGAGAATATCATATTTCACTTTTCCACTTCACTAAGATAGCCTTTGGTTTAGGGGTTTGGGAATGAGAGAATGGAATTATTCCTAAATAAAGGTGTTTGGTTAATGAGTTTGGGAATAAGTGAATAGAATCATTCCTAAATAA
>JBAMIE010206185.1:0-10653 GCA_037177295.1 Kaempferia parviflora
ACCAGACAACCTACAACTCTATTATGGTTAATCTAGATATTCCACCAGAGTAATACTACTTAGTGATTAAAATATCAATTCCCTGTGGATACGATAAATCTTTTATATTACTTCGATATTCCCATACACTTGTGGGTGTATAAGAAGGACGGAAATTGGGTTCGGGTGAGCGCTATTCCGGTTGTCCAAAATCACCTAGAAGACCCCGGAAGAAGCCGGACGGAGTTGGGCCAGTCAACTCCTCACACCATTCTCTAATCTTGCACCCTTGAAATTGTTACCTATTATCAGAAACCAGCTTATGGGGGATTCCAAATCTACACAAGATGTTGACCCATAAAACAGTGATGACTGCTTGCTCTATGGTCCTGGCTAAGGCTTTGATTTCCACCCAATTGAAGAAATAATGTATTGTGCCACAAGTATAAATTCATTTTGAGCAAGGGCAGTTGAGAAAGATCCCACGATGTCTATTCTCCATTAATCAAAGGGTAGGAGGCCAACGATGTCTTTAAGAAACTGATCGGTTGATGGGTAATATTTTGATGCTTTTGACAAGAGGCTCAAGTGGCCACCAGCTGAGCGACGTCGGTCTGTAGGGTGGGCCAAAAGTATCTAGCCAACAATATTTTGTGCGCCAGGGTTCAGCCACCCGAGTGACTATCGTAGCAACCGTGATGAACTTCTTAAAGAATGTAGTTAACTTCATTAGACCCAATTTATTTTAACAACGATCAAGAGAAAGCCCTTATATAAATATGATCGCCTATCAGAGTGAGCCTGACTCTTCTTTTGGCATCCCAAGCTTGTTCAGTGTCGTTTGGTAGGATCCCGTTCTGGAGGTAAGAAATCAATGGGCCCTCCAATCAATCAGCTCTTCCATATTAGCTTGTAGTACTATCTGGGCTATCAACAAAATGTGAGCAATGAATTTGTCCAAGACCCAGGTAAATAACGAAATGGTCATTTTTGCTAATTCGTCCACCTTTTGATTGTCTGCTTGGGCTATTTTGTGAAGGGTAACCTCCCAAAAATCAGCCTTCAGTTTTTCGTAGGCTTTTGTGCATACTTTGAGCCACTCACTATTGACCTCAAAATGTTTTGCTGGTTGTTGGGCCACCAATTGCGAATCCGGGTAGATAACCCCTCGGGTCACTCCCACATATTTGGCTGCTTGGAGTCCGGCCATAGAGATTCAGACTCAGTTTTATTATTTGTTGCTCTAAAATTCAACCGAATGGACAATTGCAATACATCTTCTTTGGGGAAGACTAATAGTATTCCCACACTACTTCCCTGCTTAGTCAAGGACCCATCTACATAGATTTTCCAAGTGCTTTCTGTCTATGGGTTTGGACGTCTGTTAGAAAATTGGCAAAGGCTTGGGATTTGATGGCTGCGCAGTGCTAGTATTGTATATCATATTCGCTCAACTTCATAGTCCACTTGATCAACCTCTCTGAAGCTTTTGGATTGATCAATATGCTCCCTAAGGCAATGTTGGTCAGAATCGTTATTGGGTGGGAAAGGAAATAGGGCCTTAATCGGCTGACTGTAAGAACCATCCCATAAACTAACTTTTCAAGAGTGGTATACCAACACTCAGCACCTTTTAATAAATAACTTAAAAATACACTGGCTATTGTACACTACCATCCTCTTTAACCAACATTGATCCCACGACTTCTTGTGTTGACGATAAGTAAAGCCATGGTGGTTCTCCCGCGGCTTCAGTTTTGGCCAGAGACGGGAGCTTTACTAAGTATTCTTTAAGTTCAACAAAGGCCTTCTCGCAGCCTTCATCCCATGGAGAATCTTGAAGAAGGGAAGTGTCCGATCGACAGATCGGGAGATGAACCTGGAGAGCGTCGTGATCCAACCGACTAGCCTTTGGGCTTCTTTGAGATTCTGCGGCATGTTCATGCTTATGAGTGTTTGAACCTTTTTTGGATTGGCTTCAACTCCTCGCTTAGTAACAATATATATGAAGAAGCGGCCATGTTTAGCTCCGAATAAGCACTTACTTTGATTTAACTTGAGCCTATATTTCCACAAGGTATCGAAGGTTTCTTCTATATTAGTGATTAAATCGACCGTCTACACAGACTTAATGATGATGTCATCCATATATACTTTAATATTCCTCCTAATCTACTACCAGAAGATCTTTTCCATGAGCCTTTGATAGGATACTCCTACGTTTTTAGTCCAAACGACATAACATTGTAGCAAAAAGTATCGTCGACGGTAATGAAGCTAGCCTTTTCTTAGTCTTTTCGAGCGAGGGGGATTTGATAATATCTTTGGTAACCATCTAGCATACAAATTAGCTCACTCCCAACAGTGGAATCAACCATTTGATTGATGCGGAGCAACGGGTAACAATATTTGGGACATGCTTTGTTGAGGTCACGAAAATGAATTTAAACCTGCCACTTATCATTGGACTTAGCCATCAGTACCACGTTGGCGAGCCAAGCTAGAAATAACACCTCCCGAATGTGTCCCACCTCATGCATCTTGTTAACTTCCATTCGAATGATTTGATTCTATCATGCATTGAAGTACCTTTTCCTTTGCTTAACCAATCGGTCATCTTGAGGGATGTAGAGATTGTGTTTGATCAATGATGGAGAGACGCCTGTGCATTCTTATGGTGACCAAGCAAAAATGTCTTTATTACTGGACATGCAGTCACCCGCTTCTCTTTTGTCTCAGGAGGCAGATCGGCTGGTGTCCACATCACACCATCCGAGCTGTCTAGATGTAACTGCACTTCTTGTTCCTCAATCGGCTGGTTTTGGCTTTTTGTTGTATAGCGTGTACCCCGGCTGACTAGCTTGTTTGAGCTTTTCTTGCCTCTGTTTTGACCAGGTCCACTTAACATTTTTGTGATACTAGCTGGTCTCATTTCACTTCCTACTGGGCCTTCCTCCGAAAATTTTATTTTTTGGTAGAAAGTGGAAATGACCACCCGGAATTTGTACAGCGCAGGCATTCCCAAATGGTGTTGTAGGTTGAGGGGGAATCTATGACAATAAAATTGCTTCGTCGAGTCCTCATGAGCGGCTTAGATTCCAAGGAGATGGCTAGCCTGATTTGTCCGAGCGGTTGTACTTCATTGCCTATGAACCCGTACAGAGTAGTGGCCTTGGATTGAGCTCACCTTGGTCTATCTGCATTTTGTCAAAAGCTGCCTTGAAGTGAACGTCGATAGAACTTCCCGTGTCCATGAAAACACACACTATTTCAGAATTTACAATAATGACCCTGATGATCAGGGCATCATCGTGGTGACGTTCTACTCTTTCAAGATCTTGAGGTCTAAAGCTAATTTGTGACCCCTTCTCTTGGTCATGGCTGGAGTCGACCGCATGGATTTCCAGTCAACGTCCATGGATTTTCCATGTTCTATTAGAGTCTCCATCAGTGGATCCTCCTGAAATCATACTCACTCTTCTTAGTGCTGCATTGCTTTGGTTTTCTTCTTGCTTGGCGGATATAGGTGGCCTAACATTGTGCGACACAGGTGGCTCATCGGCGGGTACCCATACATCGGTCGGCCAATCGGCTGTACGGGGGTTAGGTGCCAGTGGTCTACTCAACCGGGGAGAAATTTAGGGAGGCAGTTTCTTAGCTCAGTCGTCCAACGACTGTCCAAGGCGTACTTCTGACATCCTTGAGTGTTGTGTGTCTTGGTCCAGTGGTAAGTGCAAAAGGTAGGGATCCACTAGTGCGGCTCGACAAAAGATGATCGAGCCACTTCCACGTGTTGCACCTATCTTCCCTCTCTAACTGGTTGGAAGATGACCTAGGGGATGGGAGTTGGTCGGTGCTCCCTATGCCTTAGCTCCTTGTGACTCAAGGGAGCTAGAGGAGCTTTCTGCTCGGCTTTAAAACAAGGAACTAGGCTAGGTGCCTCATTCTTCCGAGCAGCTTGAGCTTTTTCCACGTTGATATACTTGCTCGCCTAGCCTAATAAACTGTCAAAGTCCTTCGGATTTTCTTGCCAGAGAACGAAGAAAATCCCCATCAAGGAGCCCTTATGATCAGAAGACACTCACTAAAATTTTAGATGTGGCGGAGGGAAAATCCATAGTCACCTAGCCAAATCTCCTTATATAGGTTTTCAAGGACTCTTTTGGTCCTTGCTTGAGGGTGAACAAACTTAAGTTCGACTTGTGGTACCTTCGGTTGTGGCGAAATGTTGAAAAAAAGTCTTCTTGAAGCTTTAAAGGTGGTGATCGAACCGGAAGGGAGCCGATCGAACCCGAAGGGACCCTATCGAACCACCTTTGTGTCGAGTCGGAAAGGGTTGTCAAGAACACTTAGCACTTGATGCCGTCAGTGTACTGATGCATCAGGGCAGCATTCTCAAACTTGTAGAGATGATCCTCGGGATCGTGGAGCCTTCATATTCTCCGATCGGCAAAGGTTGGAAGTTCTTGGGTAGTTTATCTTCTAGGATTTCTTGCAAAAAAGGCGTTCGTAGTCGTTCAAGTGCAAAAAGTGGTGGTGGAACAAAAACAGCTAAAACAATTGGAGGAGGATGAGTATGTGTGTGTGCGCGAACCTGCCCCAACGGAGAATGACCTCTTTTTATAATGCCCCTTAGAATCTCCGTATTAATGAGGCATTATCTGACTATCAATCAATCCGCCCCATCAATATGCTTATACTATATCCAGCAGTCATAGTAGTCCTATCAGCATGATTATACCATATCCAATAGTCCTGGTAGTTTCATTAGTATGGGTACATTATATGTACAAGGATACGATCTTTTGATAAATCCACGTGATGCGTTAATGACAGGAGAATGGACTCATGGGCTTGTGGGTTAAAACCCCCATTGGGCCTAAAAATGAGCTCTTTGCAGAGGGCGCATTCCGTGGTGTGTCTTAAACGGGCCAAATTCACAAAGGACATAGAAGTTGTCTGATTGGTGTCCGCTTTGGCCAACGAGTGCTAGCTTCTTTGCCGTTTTGTCTAATCGGCTAGGCTGATCGGGAGAACGTGGGGAATGGGTCCCTGAATGCGTTTAGTTCAAACCGGGAGTAGAGCCCAGGAATAATACTTTTAGGGAATCTATCCGATCTGCAGGGTCAATCTAATGAGAATGGGGAATAGGGCCCTGCACGGGTCCGGTCCAAACTGAAAATAATGCTTTATGGAATCTATCAGATCGGAAGGGTCAATCAGATGAGAATGGAGAGCAACGCTCTCGTGTGTATCAACCGTATCATAATAATTCAACGACACGATAAGATTCATGTAGCATAGCAAAATCTAGAATAGTTGGGACTAAGTAGTTCGTAAATACATTACGCACAGCAGTAGTTTCTCTGTCCACAAATTAGAACAGGAGTTGAGTTACTGAGATTTTTTTTATGAAATAGCAGAATATATTATTTTGTATTATATCAGTTGCTTGTTTGTTTTACCTTCTAATGGTTGATTACTGATGAACTTTCACTCTTTTGTTAAGTCACTCTACTGATTTTCCTTACCCATCAACTTTATTCTCCTTAAGATACCCTTGATATTTCAGAGTAACTATCTGTTTAAAACAGTTTCAGCTTGAAAAAGTGCACTCCACTGGTAATTTGTTTCTCTTGCTGCAGATTTAGATAGTTTGAATACTTTTGATGCCATTTGGTCGAAACCATAATAAACATACATTCCACTAATCAATATGCAAAGTGAGATTGGCATGTGAAAAAGAAAGCAGTGTCCTTCCCACATCTAGTTTCTGTTTAAATTATCATTTTTTTTAAAGTTTTGTCATTCATGTTTCTTTATTGCCTACCATTGTAGACATGTGAAGTCAAATGAGTGGTTCTACCACACCTTTCTTTGACTATTTTAACATTTATTCTCAATTATGATGTATTTGTAGGGGTTTTTTTCTTTAAATAGGATTCGCAACTAAGAGACGCTGGGCTTTTAGGCCATCTGCCACGACCCACGAGTACTTTCCGATTTACCCTAGTGGCTGGTGGAAAACTTCCGTAGGACCGAACCAGCTACCCCAAAACTAATTAATGAGACTAAATATGTTTATTTTTTTACATTCATATACTTTTCAGTTCAGGTAGTTGATTGTCGTATATATAGTGATCCTCATCCTATTCGTAGCTTTGCCTTTATAGAGTTTTCAGATGAGTGTGAGTTCATAAATTCTATTTCTTTTCATGGAAATACATATCACAAAGACGTTAAACCCATGGATATTTATTATTAGATGGAGCAAGGGTAGTGTGCTTGGTTACTACTTACTACCCAGTGAAAGTTTTTTATCTTCAAAGATTGCAACAGTATCTGTCAATCCAAATTTTCTTCCTAAAGTATGTTGGTTTTCATTCTTTCTTGCCTGAACTTAAAGTTATCACCATCAATATTTTCAAGGTTGCACAAAAATAGAAATGTATGCATTATTAATTTTCCTGAATTTTGCCAACTATTGTGATATCAAACAGTCTGAGGATGAAGAGGAAATGGTCATCAGGGCAGTTAACTGTACAAACATTGACAAAAAGGTATATTGGATCTGCTCCCTTTATTTCGGTGTCAAATCATCTCGTGATATTGCAGGTTTATGGCATGAATGGCTTAGTACAAACAGACTTTAAACTTCAACACTACGTTTCACTAGAAAATTTTTTCCATGATTATAACTTTATCTTTTTGTTGCAGGTAACTCAAATGGATGTGAAAGCTTTCTTCGATCAACGATGTGGACAGGTAAGTCTACTTCCATTAAACTGGCAATTTGTAAGTTAATATGTTTCTTTTCAGGGTTCTCGTCTGAGACTCCTTGGTGATAATATTCAATCAACTCGTAATGCATTTGTTGAATTTGCTCAGATATTCATTGATTCATCTAGAATTTGAAGATTAGTTTTAATGTTCATTCCATTCTGTAATGTCTTTTGTTATATCACTGTTAAGTGGCTATTGATATTCTGTATTTATTTGTAGTCTTCTCAACTACTTTAATGACAGAATTCCTTGCCATTTCTATCCAAAAATTTTGCTTGTTAAAGATCTCTTTTTTGCTCTGTTGTGGTACATACCAAATATTTCACACTGAGAAAAGGCGATGATGGCATCTTTTAATGTGAGTTGGCATAATAGAGTATAATGGTAGAGGTAATTGCATCCACATTGTAATTAGGGGTGCAAACTAATGGACCCGACTTGTGAGCTTTTAAGCCAGCTAGAATAATATTTGATTCACATTCAAAATTATTGAGCTCAAGTTGAACTCAAACATGTTTGGTAATATTTTCGAGCTGAATTCAAATCTACAATAATTTGTTTGAGTGTTTGTGAGTCGTGAACTTTTTTAAAAATTTATTTTATATATATATAAAACTTATTAATGATTAATGGATTATTGGATTACTAGGTTAATGGGTTAAGTCATCACCCATCCATTACTATTTGCACCTTTTACTAACCATATGAGTGTATAAACTTAGGAGGAGGAGGAGGAGGAGGGGGGAGCACTTGGTATAAATTTGGGAATGGAAATGGTAATGAGTTTTGATATAGGAGTTAATAACAATAGGAATGATTGTTGGATTGATGATGCTTGGTATAAATACTGGAATGAATATTATCCTCATTAATATTGCTTGATTTGAATTACATTATATAATAAGAATCTGTCAAAATTTTCATTCTACCCTTATAAGTAAAATACAAAAAGATCACACAAATCATGGACATGACTATTTTATTCACCACAAAATTTAAAAAAAAAAATCAGAGGTAAATTCAACCAAAAATTCCATAAAAATTCTAAGATATTCTTTGAAAAAAAAATAACAAAAAAAAAAATCAAATGAGAGTCATTTCAAGACAAAGTCGGAAGAACACACACAAGCAACACATACAAATTCATGAATAATATTAACGCCCTTCGTTCTTTATTTTGAAATGATAAATCTATATGTTTTCCCGTTTGATTATGGTTTGGATTTGTGCGTCTAAAAATTTTGAAGGAGAAGGAGGGGAAAGAGGCGGAGGAGGAGGAGGAGAAAAGGGAGCGGAGGAGAAGGTAGGGGAAGGAGGAGGAGCGAAAGGGGGCGGAGGAGGAGAAGACAGGGAAGAAATGAGGGGGCGGAGGAGAAGAGGGGCAGAAGAAGGGAGGAGAAGAAAGTTTTTTGATTAAAAAAAAAAAAGAAAGAATGGGGGAATGAGTTTGGTGATATCCAAGAGGAGTTGATTATCAATTTATGGGTATCTAACCCAAATTCTCATTTCGATTGCCCTTCAGATTTCGTTTACCAAGTATCAGGAATGAGAATGAAACAGATTTTATTCGCATTCCTGACCCCCTAAACCTCTCTACCAAGCACCCCCTAATATCCCTAACATTTACAAACCTAGCCACAGCCGTAAACGTCAACGAGTGGAAAGAGGTTGAAGGTGACGAGCCGACGACAAAAAGCTAAGGGTAGAATAGCGTCGAGAACTCGAGGTCATGCGATCGTGAACTCAAGATTTAAAGAGTGGAGATCCTACACGACCTTCTTTCTCTGCCTCGATGTTCTTCATTAGGGAAAATCTGAGACATAAGTTCCTTTTTTCTCTTCTCAGTCTATCTCTCTCTTTTTTTTTTTTCTTTTTTTCTTTTTTGATGAAATATAGCTAGGATTACTCTAGCATCATTCTTATTTTTTTTCTTCTTTTTTTAATAGAAAACATTACTTATTATTTGTTTTTTTTTCTGTATATTCATTTTATTTCTTGATGAAATATAAGTTGTTTGTGCAATTGTGCTTCTAGTGGTTGAGAACTCGGGATCTAAAGAGTGGAGATCGCACACGAGCTTCTTTCTCTACCTCAAGCCCTCAATGTTCTAAATTCTATTCAGGGGAAATCTAAAATGCAAGCCTTCTTTCTCTTCTCAATCTATCTCTTTTCTTTTTGTTGAAGCATAGAATTACTCTAGGAGTCTCCTGCATCATTCTTAATTTTTTTTTTCTTTTTTTAGAAGAATTTACTTCTTATCGTTTTAATCTACTGCTCATTTGTTTTATTGAAGAAATAGAAGTTGTTAGATATTGTTTTCAATAGAATAGTATTGATTTTGATAACTTTTTGAGTTTATAGTTTTGCACATTTAAGTAGAGAGAGATTTTATTCTTGGATCATATAATGTGCATTTTGTGATTGTGGTAGAGGTAATCACATTTTATGATAATTGCATCCGGAAGGATAGGGATCTTCCAATGAAACAGGATATTCAAATGGAAACAACTGCGACACTATCTGAAAGGAAACAAAACTTCTAAGAAAGAGCCTAGGGTTTCATGGTGAACAAGGCAGGAGAGTTCTTTTGCAGGAATTTTTGTTTTGTTTCAGCATACAAGGAGTAGAATCGATAAGTTTTGTCTTATTCCATTTGCCTCTCGGAGTAAAAAATGCAACTGCAGATACTGGGAACTCCCTGTATGCTGAGCCAATAGTATTGCTAAGTTAGGAATATTCAGATACATCATACATCTGTGGAATTTTAGACAGAATAAAAAGAGAAATTTCATGTAGCTTTAAAAGGTAAGATGAAGAAAGCTTGTCCTGAAATCATGCTTAAATGTAAGAATGATAAATATCAATAGCATGGTAAATCTTCTGTTGACATCCAAAATTTTGGATTGACAAGCCCTCATCTTAGTTTTCCAAAAGGGATGATTCTGATTTTGATACTCAATACATCCAACGATGTCTTGGCATTTACCATACTGCATTCATCTAATAGTGTTACTAAATTGGAAACTACAATTATGCATTATCCAAGTTATCGTATCACTCTTGTTCACGGAACTATGGCTATTACTTTTTATAATTTTTGCACTCTGTGCCAAGAATGTTCATGTTCTCTCTAATGGTAATGACTATCGCAGGCAAAAAGTGCAATTATAGTTTTTTACTGTAGGGGCAATGTTCTAGGAACTTTGCTCACCAGGTATATTTACTATTCTTTTTTAGCTATCCTAATACTTGCCGCCAAAAGTGGTACCTTAAAACTTCTTACATAAAATCCTGAATTCATGAGTTAATTTCAGGTTAGTCCTTCACCAGTGAGGCCGTGGATTCTACGATCTACCTCAAATTTAGTTTAATTGCATTCTCACGTTGCCACATGTTTTCTGCTTAACTAGTCCCCTCGGGGCGGTGGAACGGTTAAAGTATGAGAACTTATCACATGAAGTCTAGAGGTCGAATCTTGGCATGCCCGAGCATATACCTCTCGGTCCTCCCCCATGTCTTGACCATTTGCACTTATGGCTAGTAGCCATCCGTGGTTTACGTCCTCCGTGTTGGCTCTGTGACGGGTTGGCGGGGGCACTGGGGGCGAGCAATTCGCCTTTTGCCACATGTTTCCTGCTTAACTAGTCCCCTTGTACGGTGTGATGATTAAGATATAGAAGATTGTCACATGAGGTCTTGAGGTCGAAACTCGGCGCGTCCAAGTATATATTGTAAGGGATCTAGGCATGCAAAACAAAAATTTTACGGGCGAATACTTCGCACAACCGTAGCAGAATGGATCCCTTCCAGAAGATCCTTGTGAAAAATAAGTTCGTTTTCCTAAACTATCTAGATCTACTTTAGATCTACATGAAGAGAGTATACCTTCGT
>JBAMIE010206203.1:0-10652 GCA_037177295.1 Kaempferia parviflora
CCTAGGGGATCAAGAGAAACATATACTTGCCATCTCACATGTTTTTTTTTTTTTTTTGTTATTTTAGGTTTGATGCCAAGGGTTTTTTGTTTTTGATTTTTTGGAATCCTGCTTTTGTTAGAGTCTGTATTATCTGGAGGCTGGTCATTCTCCAACAAAATGTTTGTAATATACTCATGCAACTACTTTTCCTACAACCTGACCAGCCTGTGTTTTTCTTCTGTGAATGAAAAGATGTCAACAAATAAAAAACCAAATAGACAAAGGGAGGGGAGGGAAGGGGAGGAGGGGATTCGGGAGTACTTTTTTCTGGTTACTTCCGTGAAGTGTGGGTAAGTTGGGTGGTTGGACAACACAGAAATTATATATATTGGGTATTTTGCAACTCCCATTGTCCTAGCTACAAAAGGTACTACATTAACTTTGCTGGGATATCAGGTACTACATTTAAGATCTTTTCTATGATATGTTCATGCCATGTTGGCACTCTGCTCTTGTTGCAAACTTTTTTGCCAGTTGAAAAATCTTTTAAGAATGAGACAAGGTTAGCAGCTTTGTGCACAACCAACAATAGGGGCTAATTACAGGTATATTAGCCCTAGGTGGCACAATAAGTTCTTTGATATGTTGTGTTTTTTGCTTACTGCCTTTTAGAGAAGCCAGGAGATTTTGCTTCACGAAGACATATGAGTAGCACAGGTAATTCTTAAGTTGTATACAGGCTTGCTGTGTATTTAGTTACTTCAAAAAAATAATAATTGTAGTAGGAAAGATCCAGATTTTTCAACTCATAATTTTTGCAACGGGCATTATTAATATTTTTCGTGGTCAATCACCCAATATAATCACTACTCACTACGACATTCTGCAACAAAGGTAATCAGGTAGTAAATCAAGGTACCTTGTGAAGGGATTAAAACTTTTCTAATTTTCCCTTTGGATTTTAATGCAATGTAACTGAGCAATTGATGGTGCTAGGAATCAAATTCTAATGGAGAATGCATTCTCAACAAATTTAAATGGATAATTGGAAAATGTTTTCATCCTTCAGAGGGTTTTTGATTTCAGAAGGTTTCTCGCATACCCAACTTTGACATTTCCAATTTTATTGTTATTCTTAATAAACCCTGGTAAGGGGGTAAAAAAAATATTTAATTCTTCTGGAACATACGTTGGTTTTCTGCTCTGTCAACTCAACCTGGCATGGTGAACCTGTACACCTGTTAAGGTGAGCACGGCTGTTGAGGGCATAGGTGCCTATTTGTCGTGCCGTTTAGAATATGCAAAAATAGTCAGATATTTCTGTGCCACTTGAGGACATTTTTCTTTATAATAATGTTGTTTTGTCAGGTACGTTTGGTTACAGATAAGGAAACAAATAAACCAAGAGGATATGGCTTCGTTGAATATGTGCATACACGTGACATGAAAAGTATGAAATTAGTGGTCATTTGGAATTCTGTTTTGAATCTATGATGTTTATGACATTTATCTATGCATCAAGCAGCTGCATACAAGCAAGCTGATGGAAAGAAGCTTGATAACAGACGAGTTCTTGTGGATGTTGAGCGGGGAAGAACTGTGCCAAATTGGAGGCCTCGAAGGTTGGGTGGTGGACTTGGTACAACTAGGACTGGAGGTGAAGAATTTACCCAGAAGCATTCTGGCAGGTAAATGAGTTGTTTTCATATTTCATACATTCATAGATTTTCTTGACAAATGCAGTCTCCTGAATTGATAGATTAAGCTGGTTGTTTTTTACCTGGTTCTGTAATGATTGACTAGTGACTTTGTAAAGACCGTTGATTAGCTTGATATCTTATACAAACACGCTAGAGCTGTTTTTCACTTGAGCATTATTGCTCTTGTAAAATATTGGGTAGCATAACTTGTTGAGCCATTGAAGCTCTCTCCAACCCACGTCTTTGAGCTACAAGATCCTCTTTGTATGTACTAGGTTGGGTTGTTTCTTGGACATTTTGCTGGTACTTTCAGATTCAAAGTCCCAAAAGAGGGACACCCCCTACACTTCTCAAGCATAGTAAATGTTATTCATACTGTAGTTGATCAGGGTATTCAATGAGCAAGAGCTTTGATAAAAAGTCTTGACCTTGGAAGAGATGCAGCATTACTAGCATTATCTAGAAGTGGTATACAACTCAGTTTCGTACGCGATGTAACACCAATGCCACATAATGCATGTCAACCTCCTAAAAAAAACATGTGTGGAATTAAGCAAAAATATCTTTCAAGGGAAATAGATGATTCAATGATCTGTCCAATTAATAGTATTTGGATAGGATCATTCAAGAGGAAGTAGTTAGAAAATTGTGTTTGTTTTTGGATTTTCCTTAACCCACATAGCTTTGACTGAGAACTCTCTAATTAGGACTAACAGAGTTTAGCAATCCAGGTTTAGTTTTACTAAGGCTCGATGAAATTTTTTTTTTTGTTCATTTGTCTTCAAAGTCAATGAGTATATTGGTTTTTCTTTTACTTGTGTTGGAACCTGCAATTTGTGATGTTTCTGTCTTGCAACTAGTAATTTCGTGAAGACAGTTTCTGTTGCTTGTGTATTAGATGCAACCAAGTTATTAAGAGACGATTTCAGGTGGTAGGTAGTTAGTCTACTGGCTACTGCAGGCCTATGTGGTTGACATTAATATAATATTAAAATAGGAAAGAAAAGTAAAATAATGGAGATTGACTAGCACTCTTATCTTTAATAACAGTAACTGGTCAGTACTAAATACATATCTCACAATGCAATAAAAATAAATAAATAAAAATATAGACTGCATAGACCTCTTTTTAAAAGGACCATTTACAGGAGCTGCCTAGTTACTAGGTAAAGTGACCTCTTTTGGAACTATGGATATAAATCACTAAAGTTCCATGGAACCTATCATTGTTATGTCTTGATATAACCTGTATCCCTGTTGTTATATCGCAACTTGATGCACTTTCTTTCATGTCAAGTGATTTACATTATTAATAATCAGTCCCTCCATTTAAATGAATTCCACTTCAACCAGGGAACAACAACAACTTGCTTCAGGTCATTCTAGATCAGAGGAGCCAAGGGCAAGGGATGATCGGCATCTGGATCGGTATGACAACTATGTGATTTTTCGTTTTCTAGTAAAGTAAAATTGGTGTAATTTTAATGTTTTTGTTTTATAGATGCCATGAGTATTTTTATATTTCCTTTGACAGGGAGAAGTCTCGAGAAAGGGGACGAGATCGGGAGAGAGAAGAGAGACCTCGTGAGCGTTCTCATGAAAGGGTCCGGGAACCTAGAGAGGATAGGCACCACCATCACAGGGACCGAGATAGAAACAAAGAAAGGGAGAGAGACAGGGAAAAGGATAGAGATAGAGACAGGGAGAAAGATCGTGGTCGAGACCGTGACCGTGACCGCGATCGAGCTCGTGGTAGGGACAAGGAAAGGAACCATGGTCGTGACTATGACCGCGAGCGCGAACGTGATCGTCCACGTGATAGGGATCGAGAACAAGAAAGAGACTATGATCAAGCTGGTTATGAAAGAGAAGGTGGTGGTTATATTCATGACAAGGATTCTGAATATGGCAGTCAATCAAAGCATGGCAGGGAGAGGTCTGGCACAAGGGAGAGAAATGTTGAACATGACAATGGCCAAGAATGGTACGAAGGATTAAGAAATCAGTATGATGATCCAAAGGGCCAGAAACACTATGATTATCCTCCACCACATGACCTTGCAGAACAGACTGAGCGATCAAAGCAACGCCAAGATTATTATGAGCATAGGTCCTACGATCGGCTTCAGCCTGATTATTTTCAAAATCAACACGGGTATGCAGATCTAGATCAACGTGAGGAGGGCGAGGCAGTAGGAGATGATTATGGATACCATCATTCTGAAAGGTCCCTGTCCAGGGAGCGACAAGGTTGATACTGGATTTGATGAGTAAGTTTTACATTGCTTTTCTTAGTTTCCTTTGTTTCAGTATTGTTTTTTTTTTTTTTCATTTGTGCCAAAATAATTTGTAGGTTCTGTTGCATTTACGAGGATGCTGTATCATGAATTGATCTGGCCCCTCCCTTTCTATTGAGTAACGTGATTGTACCCGCTAAAGTATATTTGGTGTTCGACCTCAGTAATTACGTTGGAAGCGAACTGGTGTTTTGGTATGTTCCGACTAGTGAACTGTTTGGATTTGCGGATGTTGTATTGAGTTTTGGGAACTCGTTTCCTTTGTTACTATTTCATTCTGACACCCTTGATGTGAATCATTAAACCTGTTGGATTTGACTTTATGTCAGCGGGTGACCTGTGCTTTTATCACAGAATAAATTACATAATGAATCTGATGGCATTTTAGATTTCAGTTGTAATATACTCACATCACAGCTTTGGGTAGATCATCAGGACCTTGAAAGGAAGTGTGTTGTTCCTTGGTGTGTGGTGTCTGCCTACGTGCTTTCTTGATGTACTTGAGTTAAATCTAGTCTAAAATGAATTAAATTATTAAAAATAATTATTTAAGTTTAGTTCGTTTAGATATTATTATCTTTCAATTCAAGATGGTTACAAATTATTGTATTTTAAATTTATTTGGTTCAAGATGGTTACAAATTATTGTATTTTAAATTTATTTAGTTATTGAGTTTGATAATATAAATTTGGTCATTGAGTTTGGTGAAATCTTAGTTATGTTTGCTTAATTTACAAAATTAATTAAATGAATAACTTAAATAACTCGTTAAAAATTAGATGCATAAATTTGGATACAGAGTTAGAATTAATTTTTAGCAATTTAGCTAAATTTAAAAGAATTTTGAAGAAAAAAAATAAGAGTTTAAATTTGTATAATAATGCTACTCTTAATATTGCTTGCAATAGTAGATTAATATTAATTAAATTAACAAAATTGTAGATTAATATTAGTTGAATGAATAAATGTCTTTCATTCAATTTGGTTAGACTAGTTTGGTGTTTTAGGATTACATTTGGTTTCTTCTCCTTGATACATCTTTAAGGTTTTTTTGTGTCTTATTATTAGCCTTGGTGATAATTAATGACATTAACGGCTTGGTAAAAGAATTAAGGGCATAAATTGAAAAAAATACATGCGTTAAAAAGACTGATTATTTGATGTTTCAGATACAAAATCATTCTTAAAATTCAAAAGAACTTGATATGAATGGAAATACTATACTTTGTTTGTTGTGTTAAAGCGGGGATAAGGCATGCGTTTGGGTTTGCGTGTATTTTATTTTTTATTTTTCTTATTCGTTAAATTAATCAAAAATATGAATCAGTAAAGAAACACTTGTGATAGAAATTGTTGGAAAAATGAAAAATCCGCACACCTGATTTTTTTATGAATTTAAATTATATTAAATTAATTTTAGATTCAATATTAGAATAGTTTTTGTTTTGAAATTTAGAATTTAGAAGTGAAATAAAAAATTGAAAACATTTTATTTTATTCCCTTCTTTTCCGTTTCTTTTGGGGGTTTGGTTGGGGTGTCTCGGCGTCCGCCGCCTTCCGCCTCTTCCATGGCGACGGCGATCTTATCCTTATCGCAACAATTATTCCAGGTTCTTCGGAGGATGCAATCAGTACGATTTCATCGCGTTTCCTCCTTTATAGTCTCTAGATTCCGCGCTGCTTCTTGTTCCATTTTTAGTGGATTGATTGCTCGACAACTCGTTCTAATAAGAAGTTTAGTTTAGGGTTCGCCAACTTATCATGCATTTTATTAACGATTTTTTTTGTTTCTCTTGTTTAATTCCCTGCAATAACTATGCTTCTAGAAGAATATTAGTTCTTGTTCCAATCGAACAAGTGTAGCTCATTTCCAGTATTATTTATGCTTCTTTTAATACGATCAGGTTCCATAATTGAATGAAGAGATTTGGGCTCATTAGTTAGTTGTGCACGCTGATTTCTTTCTGAAATCTGAATCGTGATCATTTTAGGCTTTTAGCATGGCGGTGATATTGACACAGAGTCTAATCGACATGGATATGAAACAAGATTGGGGCATTGAAATTTCAGACACTCAGAAATGTAGGAGATTTTTTTTTTTGTTTAAATTTTTTTTCTTTAAAGACAGCCATTCCGATAACAGTATGGTTATGGAATTCTGCACCATAGGACTATCTATATCTTAGTATGATCAACAAGCTATGTTTGCCTTATTATTTGGGGTCAGTTACGTAGATCTTAAACACCCATACATACTGCTCTATGCATATTTTAACATTCCTACTTACTGATAGGCTGAAAGACTTATGGACAAGATTTAGCTTTGGGTTGTCAATCTTCAATTTGTCTAGTTAGCAGATGATTAATTTATTACTTAGCAAAGCCATTTGATTGAGAGTTGAAACAACATGCAATCTTTTGAAATCGTCTTACCACTTACTAGCAAATACAATTACGACACAAATTGTCTTACCACTTACCAGCAAATACATGTGGAGTTTACTTACACTATGCTGTGGAAAAGAGTTACATGTATTTGTAAGGAGACCAGCAGTTAATGATATACTTAATATATCAAGAGCAATGGAGGACAATGTTTGGAGTAGATCATCGGGCTATGCGCTTTCTTTATGAAACATGGAATACTTGTAGACAGTAAGAGGGAAAATTGAGAACAAATAAGATAAAAAATAGACAAGCTATGTAGGTGCTCTGAAAGACTGCCTTTGTCAATGACTATGTGGACATAGGTTTTTTATAGGTTGTGAAAACGATCCAGTTGTGAAAACGATCCAGTACATGAGATGGCTCACCTAAGAAGAGAATTGGATAAACATAGTAGGTAGCGGTTGATGGATTGCCTAGCACCTAGGCAGGAGCATAGGCAAGGTGACATTACAATAGTATTTAAATAACAAAGAGAAGTAGATTAAATTAAAAATGACTTTAATGTGTGTGTACATATGACAAATGGAATTTCAATTACAATCACAAAGAAAGAAGTCATAATTGATAGGATGCACTACACGCATAACAAAAACAATTTTTTTTTAAATATTTCACATCACACCAAGAAAATATAAAAACACAACAAATTATAAAATTAAATGTTATATTCATAATTCCAAATTGTAAAACAATGCATAACTACTTTATAATTAATGTCATACTACAATGTCTAACTATAGATAAGATAACTACTGTCAAATAAACCAATAGCTTACAAAAAATTAGGTTTTTTTTTGTTAAAGTTAAACTCACTTGGACAACCAGTGCATCCTACCTAGACCACCTTGATGGCTCGCTTGGACCCCTTTTTAAAAGAAATGGCTAGCTATTAGGCCAAGCAGCATCTTGGTGAAACCACTTAGGTAGCATTTTAAAACTATAGATACACAAGTTAAATTATTTGTTGTTGAAAAATATCAGACCCACATAACATTAAGTATATAAAAAAAATATTTTGGTTGAGAGAATTGTCCCCATAGGCATGTTTCCCCCTAGGCCCTCATAGAAGTTGTCTTTGAAAACTTAAAAGAAAGTGAGTGCGCAGCGGAATAAAAGTAAGTATGAAAGCGAAACACAAAAAACACGAACACGATCGGTTACTTGGTTCGAATCCTTCGGCGACTCCTACTCTAAGACCCATGCCCCTTGGACCTATCGATGGGCAATCCACTAAATTCTCTACCGGTAAACTTCGGTAGAGTAATCGAATACAAAAACGAGAAATAGGACAATGTAACAAATCTACACCGCGTTAGCAATAAAATAAATGACTTTAATTAAAAAGGTTACCAACACGGAGATGTCGAAGTCGAGTAGCTTGTGTGTTGGTATCGGTCTGTCTTCAGCGTTCGGATGTAGCACAGTCGTCGCATAGCAGCAGCACAATAGTGTGCACAAGGTCGGAGTAGCTAGATGATCGAGGAGCACGTATAAGAGTTGTTTTTTAATGTTGCTTAAACCCTCCTTATAAACAGTGTCAGAGGCGCCTTCAACACCTAAGACGCCTCCGAGACCTCTTATCCGCGCGAGAACTTTGCAGCTTATCCTCACGGAGAGCGCCTCCCGTAGCTCTATGGCGCCTCCGCGAGGGCGTCTTTACTCAGTTCGAGATGCCTCTGCCCATCTCCGAGGCGTCTTGAACACTCTTCATATGAGGTTGATTTTTGCATTTAACTCCTGCAAGTTCATGTTATTCTAATAATAAAAAAATAACTTATAAAACAGAGTTAGCACAATAATAAAATAACATTATTAACTATATCCTGTCTCACTAAGACCAGGATCTAGTTATGGTCTCAAATTAGACTTCTAAAATGGGTCTAATCTGGACCAACCTCTACAGTCCTACTGGAACTCGTCCTCACTGGATCACTCTCCTCTAGTGCTTACTTTACTTACCGTTGCAGACCACACGTGAACTGCCAGATGCACCATCTAGACTTCAGTGGACTTCCGGCTAGATATCAACTTATCTGGTCTTCCTGCAAGTTATCAACCTAACTGAACTTTAGCCTGGTCAGGTCCCAACAAGTCTTTCGGTCATGCACACTTAGTAAATAGGTTAGACAACACAACATCAACTTTAAATCATTTATCATTCATCAAAACCTGATTTTGACTATTGATGCTAACTGCACCAACCATCTTATCCTTGCTTCTCCAGTTGAACTCACTTTGAAAAATATCCCATAAATGACAAAATTCTAGGAATAGATTATTTGATAGTAAATGAAATATCATAAACACTGATCAGATTGGCTTTCATTTCATTGATATACATCAACAAGGCTGATATTATTATATATGTAATTTATATTTTCCTAGAAGACATTAATTGTCAAGTATTAAAGATATACTTGTTTATCTCAGCATTAAAGTTCCATTATGGCTGAATCTTTAATTCAGTTTGAGTTTGATGTTCTGTTCAATTTAATGTTGATTTGTCTTCATTTACCAAATCTTGATAGTCGATATTTTGATTGGTGTAAATCTTCAAAAAATATTCCATTTGTTCTGCAACTTATTTATTTTGGACGTGTAAATAGGTTCTTGTGATCACCTTTTGCTAGCTTAACCTTTTTTTCTTTCTCCCTGGATGAGTATGGTAGGCACCTTTCCAGTTTCTATCCTAAGTTGCGTAACTATTTTTGTTTTTTTAATATTAGCAGAGGTACAGCAGCCGCCACTGGCAGAGGTACAGTAGGTCCTCATGTGTTCATGATGTTCTGTGGAATAACATGACCGTTAGTTGTAAGCTTCTGCCACTGTTGTCAATCACACATTCCATTACAACACAAGAATCTTCTCGACAAGAAAATATAATCAAGGACTTGGAGCTCTTTATAAAGAGTAAGAAGGATGAAGCAATTTCAGTGAAGAAAATTTGTACCGACTATATTGAAAAACTTTGTAGATCGGGCCATTTGGAAGATACTGCTCATGTATTTAGACATCTACATGGTAAAGATATCAACCTGGGTCTGAATACCTATAACCTTCTTCTGGCAGCCACAGTTGAAATGAATAATTTCACTCTTTTCTCTGAGGTCTTCGAGAGTTTGCTAAGGTCTAAATTGTCTCCTGATATTATATCTTACAAAAAAGTTGCACAAACTCTTGAAAAGGTATCCGACTCAAATGTGATATGTGACTTTGTGAAAAATGTATCTGACATAACAAGTTGCACAGATTGTACTGTGATAAACAGAATCATATATGTGACTGCTAAATTGGGGATGATTGATAAAAGCTTGATGATATTTGAAGTGTTGAAGAATCATCATCTGAAAATGGACACAGTCACATTTAATACAGTTTTAGAGATATTAGGTAAAGGAGGTCGGACAAGTGAGATGCTATCTGAGTTTCTGGTGATGAAAGAGCTTGGACATGTTCCTGATATTATTACTTATAGCACATTAATCAACAGTTTGCGTCGATTTGGTAGGTTAGATCTCTGCAAGACAATTGCAAGCGAAATATCCGAGAAAGGAATTCAGTTAGACTTGCTAACTTATACTGCCCTAGTTGATGCATTTGGACGCTCAGGAAATGTGGAAGATGCATTTTGGATATTTGAAGAGATGAAGAAATTTCATAACCCATCCATATATGCCTATCGTGCAATTATTAGCAACTTGAAAAAGATGGGAAAATTTGAACTAGCACTTCGTTTATCTTCAGAAATGAACTTGAGCACTACAAAACTTGCTGGTCCAGATGATTTTAAGCAGAGAAGAAAGAACAGATGGAAAATACAGTAAGTTGGATAAGATCGCGCCGTGTTTTCCTCGTCAACTTTGCTGCTGCAGACGTTAGACATCTGAAAAGAGATAAAAGCTGCAACAAGAAAATTCAAGATCAAAGTTGGAAAAACTTGATTCACCAAGTACACACTGGAAGTTCCTGTATCAGAAAAGGTGGAAAGGTTCTTTGGCAGGGAGCATAATGAAGTACACAATAAGAACCCATCCTTTATTTTGAAAAAACGTACAGAATATACTTAAAGCTGATTTGATTAATAAGTACATCTGGAAAAAAGCCTTTTGATGGATGGAGCGATCTTTAGCTGTATTGATTGAGTTGGAGACTTTCTAGCTGTCTGGGTTGAGTACATTGATAAATATTAACAAATTGTGGGATGAACAAATTTGTATCTGAACT